>WBNO01004130.1:0-114632 GCA_013400575.1 Peucedramus taeniatus
GTGCCTGGGTGTTCCCACCTGAACCTGAATGTATTGAATGTATTGGTATCTATGTTTTGTGATCTTCCCTCACCCCTGACGGATCAAATCTCCAACCATCACCTTGATTAAGGGAAATTGCAACAATCAGTTCTTGTCACTGGATCCATGGGTGGTGATATCTTTCCTCTCCACTATCTTCTCTTATCCTTTCTTTCTCTTCCTTATATATTTTCTTAAGTGATTCTTGTAAACTTTTATATTGTTTCATTTCTATAGATAATAACCAAAAGGGTTCTGTACTTCCTTTTCATTGCAACCAAACTGCATTATACATATATGTGTGCGTATACATATGTATATATATATATAAACAGTGGTCATTCAGTCTCATTTCACTCTAATCTGCCCCAAGGAATCTATTAATAAGAACCTCAGTTATCCTCACCTTTAAGAGTGGGCATAACATCCCTTCACTTGAAGGATGCACATTTTCACTTGTTTATGAAATTTTCATGCTTTCAAAATTCCCTCTCATTATACTTTGTCTGTTGCTAGTTTTAGCTCTAACTGAGCTTTGGCTTTTCTGATTTAAGAGGAAGAAAAGCTGAAAAAAAGCCATGTCAAACACTGAATGTTTCATTTAACAAATATTTATGATTTTTTTTTCAGGAACCAGTGATTCTGAAGACTGCCTGGTCATCATGGCTCATACTACTATTTATGTGGGTTGTACTGTTCCTCATTTACTGAGAGGTGCTCAAAGCAGAATTTTTCATTCTCCATTGGGGTTGTTGAGACACTCTGCTTTTTGTTACTGCACAGGAAACGGGTAGGTTGTCCACTTCCTTAGTTTTTTTTTAAGAGAATGCCATGGTAACACTGTCAAAATCAAACTGACAAATTACTACAGACCTATAAATGCTTAATCTAACTCCCAATTATATATTTGTATTTAATTCTTATTTAGATTTGTGTCATGTGTAGTCTGGATTACACTGGTAAATTGTTATGTTAATAGAAATTCATATCAGTAAGGGACAGTAGCACAGCTGTCAAAATGACAATTATCTTTGTTTGCTTTTTCTTGCAGCACAATAAAATCAAAAAGGAAAATGGATCATCTAGAGAGGACAGCAAATAATTTTCGACAGGAGGTTAGTGTTCTGTTCTTTAGGATGCAAGTAATTTTTTTTTTTTTTGCTGCAGAGATAATGGGATTGGATAATAGTATTCGATTCTTAGGCTCCATTTTGCCTTCTGCTGGAGTTTGGTTTTCTTCTTTTTCTCCTCATTTTTTATATTCATTACTGGTATAAAATTAGCATATTTAGTGCTCAGTGGGTGAAATGTAATGAGTTTTAAAATTTTTCAATGATATGATGCTGTTTACATTGGACAAGAAACTTAATGGATTTCTGGCCAAGTATGGATTATAAAAAGTAATGAAAGCACATGGATATCCCTCATCTCTAAACAGACTTCTCAGATTTTTATGGATTTCTACAATTCCAGTTCAGATTTGAGATTTAAAAATGTGGAAAATGTCCTTTATAACATAGGAATAACGCAAAAAAGTGTTGACATTTTGAAGGGAGAGATGATAGACAGCTGTAAAAAAGATCTTCAGTTTTATCTATTTTAATTCACAAATACTGGGAAGATATAGCATTGTTCTGCATCAAATCCAGAAATGCTTAATCTGGATCTCAGTTTTGACTAGCAAGCATTCTTTTTCATAATGTTCAGAGAGGAATATCTTGTATTTCATACAGATATTTCCTTTCTGTAATAAGCTGAAGTAGATGCACACAGATGCAAACACACCACACATCTGTCAGTGTGTGCACATGAAGTCCTTTTCTCCTGTTTTTCCCTAACTATAGTGGAGAATAGATCACATTCTTCCCTAGAGGAAGCTGGGTGCAGGGGATATGTAGGTAACCCCCAAAAGAGAAGATTCAGCCCTGTCTGACCTGAGCTGTAGATGGATGATACAAATGCAGCCTGGTTCTGCCTGCCACCAGAGCTGTGAGCCAGCTTTGGGAACCATGGACCTGTGCCTCAGCTATTCACACCTAATGCCAGCTCTTCCCTGAGTACAGATCAGTGTTGCTTGTGGACATACAGCTGCTCTGGTGGATCCTATTTACCCAAAAAAATGGATGTAGAGACAGGCACAGACAGATATTCTTGTTTGCTTCTGACATGAAAAAATGATAGCACTTCTGAGTGTTGCAGCCATGGGGTTTTTTCATATTTATTGCTTGCCTTGCTTCCTTTCTCTGTTCAGGGTCAGTACCTGAAAAATACATGGAAAATGCATCCTTATGAGGTGTTGGAAGCTCAGGGTTGGTGCAGAGAACTGGAAGGCACAAGGAAAAGAAGGAAGCTGTATGAGATAGGTGAAAGAGCAGGGCTCAGTTCTTGCTACTGCACATTCTCTGCATATCAGAGCATTATGCTGTTTCTTTTTTTAATGCTTGATTTATTCTTTGTTTCTTTATTTCTGACCACTTTAAAATCAGTTTATTTTAAATCCTCTGCTTGGTTTTAAAGTCCGTATAATCAGCAGTTGGCTTCCCTCAGCCAATATTGCCTTATTTGGCCATTTCAGTCCTGTAAAAGATGAAAGAATCATAAATCTGTGTTGCATTAGTGTGAATGCCACAGAACATTGCCTGTTGAAGAGTGATAATGTGAAGGACCATGGCAAGGAAAAGTGACTAATGCTTTCTTGAAATACAGCTGCAAAATCCAGATTCCTGTGCCCTCCCCTCTCTCACTGCAGCCTTGCTCTGACCAATTGGATACCCTTGTGATGGTCCAAAATACTGGATGAATGTCTTTGATCACCATGACTCAAATTTAATTTTTGAAATAACTTTATACCAATTAAGAATTACATTTCCAGTACTCTTGCAGCTCTCTCAGCCAAATAACAAATTAAGGGGTGTACTGAAGAGTAAAGAAGGGAATGAAGGAGATCCAAATTTAATGTCCTTTTCCTGCACTTCTCCATCAGAACAACCATTGAAGTCATGTATCTGACATTTCTCTTGTTAACTTTGACTGACTGCATTCCTCATTTAATGCTGTCTGCTAAAGTGGAACAGGAATCCATGCTACTTCATTTTAAATTAGCAAATGTCCTGCTGTTTAATGGGACAGGGGACGTGTTCAGATGTTGCTTTAAGAATAAATTAATTTCCTGACATATGTTTTAAATTACAGCATAGTTGCTTAAAGTTAAATTTTTTTTGATCTGTTTGATCTTAGACAAATGAGAAATGGTAGAGTTGTGGTGGTATTTTGAGTATTTCCTTGTGTGGTAAGCAACATCAGCATTTTTAATAGTAAAATCTGTGTATTGCTCTGTGTAGAAAATACTTAGGGCATTGCTTTCTTTGTAGAGGAAAAAAGGTAAATAATTATAGTAAAAAAAAAAAACTGAAAAGGAAGGGTAGGGAGGGGATGAAAATCCATGTTGCACTGATGGGCATCAAAGAATTTAAGTGGTGTGCTCATCCCCATTGGGTCTTTTTGCAAAGTCTGATTTTCATTTTTCATCTTTTTTTTTTTAACTCCTTGAAAGTAGTATTAACTATGGCTCTGACATCCCCTCCCATGTGGCTGCCAAACAAAATCTGCTCTGTTAACCAGCCATGAGACCTTGTGTCTTGGTGTCCCTGTGGTCATATGGGGGTCTAGGGGGTAAATACAGTAACATAAGGCTTGTTGGTTTTCTTTCACTGATGCATTAACATTAATGCATAATCTTTCAGTAATGTATTTAATTACTTAAACCAGTCTAGATCCAGAATTGTCCCTGGGACTTTATCTGCAACTGATTTTTTACAAGTGTCATTTATCTTTATATCAGAGATCTTTTTACTTTGTTGCTGGAGGATGCAGGAGTTTGTGTCTTGTATAGACGTCTGAGGAATCTGATCAGTGATAACTAGCAATCACCTCTCCTTCAATGTTCTCTTCAACTGAAATAAAGTCAATTTGTATATAATCTTAGAAAAAATGACAGACATGGTAGACTGCAAGTACAAACACTATTCTTCATTCAGTGACTATTTAAGTGAATCATAGAATCATAGCATGGTTTGGGCTTGAAGGGACTTTAAAGATCATGTAGTTCCAACTCCCTGCCATGGGCAGGGACACCTTTCACTAAACCAGGTTGCTTAGGGCCCCATCCACCTAGCCTTGAACACTTCCAGGGATAGAATCCATTTTTGTTTCATCACCTCAGTAAAAACTATTGGTTTTTACCAGTAGGTAATGAAATGCCGTGGGTAACATGGGAAGTGATGGATGTCTCGTGAATGGCTTCCTGAATGCTTTTGCTGCAAATTATATCTACATATCACAATGGCTTCTTTTTCTCTTGCTAGGTAATTACACAAGCAAAAGTGTGTGGAATCACCAGTGAATCAGAGACAGTCAAAAGGCTTCGTTTGGCAATTGCAAATAAGGATTTTACTTTCAAAGCAGGACAATGGTAAGATCTTCTGGTATATTTGAGGGGGAAATTACTAGGAGAAGTCCACTATAACAAAGTGATGAAAGGTCTCTGATCTTGGGCCTTAGAAAAAGTTGTTAATTTATATAATACAATGTTTTCTTATTGGATGCTCTGTCAAAGAGCTGATATTTGGCATAATTTTTAAATAGTCATTTTTAAAAATGCTAATACTACTATTAAAAGGGCAGAAGTGGATATTCTTTAAATGTTCAGTTTTACTGTTTTGGTGTTTTCCTGTGATTTATTATATTACATTGTTTCTTTAGGAGGACTTTAAAGTTCACTGCACTTTATTCTGCAGGCTGTCTTTATTTACTAGTTATTTTCAGTGAAGCTGAGACTGCTGATTTGCAAGTTACTTAGTTTTGGTTTATTTCTTCCCCTTGAAGCTTCCACTCTGAAAACTAAGCCTGTTAGGTCAGATTAATATATTAATATAAATAGACAAATTTGAAAATAAAAACTTTGAATTATTAAGCCTTTGAAACAATTAGCCCTTTGTTTAAACAAATTTACAGGGTTTTTTTTCCCAAGGAAATGGTGAATTTTCATGTTTGTCATCCTTCCTTGTTAAAAATACTCTCACTCAGTTTGTTTTTTTTTTCTCTTAGAAATTAATTTAAAACTAAGAGTAGTTGCTTTTGGCAACAGACATTTAAACATTCTTAAACTTTTTATTGGCTTTGGCCATCTGAAAGTGGTTTTGCTGAAATCAAAGTATAGCTGCTAGGGTACTAACAGCATATGTTACTCATGGAGTGTTAATATGCTGGCTTTTAAATTTAGAACCAGAACACAAGATGCTGATTAGCAATAATTTGTTAGTGAAGTAATTTGCTGCAGTTTTTGCACATGTGCAGTGACTCATATTAAATTCTTGTTTGCCAGTGCTTGCAACGTACATTTACTCTCCAAAAATGTTTTTGAAATGATCATGCTGAAAACTGAAAGCTTTAATTATAATTACTCTTCTTCATTTTCTTCTTCCTTGACAGTGTTCTAATGCTATTGTAAGGTAGACACCAACTTCTCTGTACTTGTATCTATAAACTGGGGTTGCATTTTGTTGATGAGCAGTACAAAACAACACATTTTCCTGTGCAGAAAAGGCTAACTTGTTAGGATTTGCTATAGTAAGATGTTACAGCCAAAGATTGTCACTAAAATGTTTTCTGTCACTAAAATTCCCTGAAAGTGTTCTAATGATTGAATTTTTCAGAAGCAAAAGTGAATTTGTTTTGCAAGCACTTTGGCAGATGCCGGTCTTTATCTATATCTATTATTTATTCAAATAATAATGAAGAGACTTGTTGCTGTTGCACCTTTTGATTTACTAGAACATGCATTGAGACACATGCATGTTGTAAATACTTTGAAGCAGTAGCTTTATGGTTTTGGTGTTTCTGATCTCTCATTCCAGCAATGGGTAATTATTACTCAATTATTAAAGATATGATTTAGGTGGGTTTTAAAAGGAGGGAAGTAAAAAGCCACCCTGAGATCTCTAGTTTATATATTATTGTGCCTCTCCTTGTTGTGAGTTTTCTTAATTTTTTCCCTTCTGCTGCTCTTTTCCCTTAGGCTGTCACAGATAGAATTTCTTCAGGAGCCCTCTCACCCTTCCTAACAGGGCTGAGACAAGCCATCAGAGCTTGTCCACTATAAGACAGTAAACTGTGCCTTGAAATCTCTCATAGTTATGTACTTGGGAAAAAAATACATCTGCATTAGTATTTGGGAAAGGTAAAAACCGTGTTTGGTGTAGGTTTTGCAATAATGTTGGTGTGTTTTCCCACCAGGCATAGATAAGGTTCCCTTAGATACCAAGGAGAACACTTTGACTTGAACGTAAATTGTGACTTTACAGTATAAATTATCATATTTTTTGTTAATTTAAGTAAGTTCATCTAAGTGGGAAGATCATTTTCCACCAGAGGGAGGTAAAGAGCTTCAGTAGCGTCTGAGATGTTCTTTGGCAGAATAAACGCTGCAATTCAAGAGTCGACCTTTCTCAGCTCCCAGAGCCTTGACTGTCAGTAAAGCTGGGCCCCAAGGGCAGTGGACCTGCACAAGCTGAGGACACTGAAATAAGCTTCTCAATTTTTTTGGTTGTAGACCATTCTTTTACAGTCAGGTATCTTTATGCACCATCAAGATATTATAAGCATAAAGTTTAAAAATACATCACTACTGTATATATCACACTCTATGCGTTCTTCGAGAGAAAGAGGTTTTTTTTCTTCAAAGGGTGAATTTTACATGGAGTAAGCAGACAAGATTTTTTTTCTTCAAAAAGTGGTGAACTACTCAAAGTGCTTCTCTCTTTCCTCAAGCATTTGTGGTGTCTGTGGAGAATACAGCCTTGATGTTTAAAAAAAATTCCTGTGCAGTAGAAGTCAGTCCGAATTTCTTGTTGCATCCTCACTTAACTAATACTAAGCCAGCCTAACCCAGGCTTGAATTGAATAATGGTTCTCTAGTACCTGGCATTGTTTATCAATGTGGTTGTTTCCTAAGGGGACCAGCACAACTAGTTTTAGACATTTGGTTTATTTTGAAATACAGTGCTTTTGTTATGTGCTGTAGAAAGCAGAAGCATTTAAAGATTTATGGAACACAGAGGAGTTCGGGTGATACATCACAAACCAATTAGTAATTTTTTCTGATAATTATTTGGAAGCCTCATCAAGGCTTATCAAAGCCTTTTATGAGACTGAATTATAGTTCATCTATAGTAATGGCTTGCCTTCCATACTCTGTAATGGCTGGTATTGCAGAAGCTTAGCCACATGTTACCTTCCTATCTGTACAAACTCATGCATGGTTTACTTTTAAGCTGAAAGGGAAAAAAAAAAGTAGAAATTTATTCCAGTTCAAATTCCTTTAACGAAGAAGAGATATCTGCCACCAGAGGGAGCTGCAGTTCTGCTGCCAGCTGTGGACTCGTTATATGGGACATTTTTTACATACTGTTTATTTAAGATATTTCATCTACCCAGCAAAAGACAGTGTTTAATATAAATTAATTTCCCTAAAATTAGAATGCCAGTCTTCTTATGTTTGAAAATTGAAGAGCCCATCAAAGGGACCAAAAAGAGTGTGAATTAAGCTACTCTATCAGACCATAATTATGTTTTTGTTCTAATATGCAAATAATTTATTTAAAACACTTAGAATTCTAGTCTGTTGTGAAATGTGACATTTAATGCTAAAAGCAGAATGGTTTGAAAAATTTTTAGTTTAGCAAACATGATGACATGGTTCTAGAAGAAAATAATTCTAAGGAAATGGTGTTACTCAAGATTAACTCCCTTTTTGGAAAAGTTACGTTACAGAAATAAAGATGTTGTAAAGGAAAGATAATTGAAACAAAGGCAGCCAACTTTTGTGTCTGATCTATTTTTAGGGTTGATTTCTTTATTCCTGGAGTATCTGTAGTTGGGGGATTCTCAATATGTTCAAGCCCTGGCCTGTTAGAACGAGAAGGAATACTAGAGCTGGCAGTAAAGCACACTGTTCATCCTCCTGCTCACTGGATTCACACTGAGGTAAATGAAATTAACTGTGAGATTTGGCTTGCTCTCTTTTTTTTTTTTTTTTTTTTTTTTTTTTTTTTTTTTTTTTTTTTTTTTTTGTTTTTTTTTTTTTTGTTTGTTTGTTTGTTTGTTTGTTTTTGAGATAAAGGGGATGGTATGTGGTTTTAGACCACTTTGTGCTATTAACTGCAAAATTCATATTGACTTCTTCAAGCATTTTGGATACAACATAAAACTTAAAACCTTTTGTTCAGTAAGGGACTGAAATTGGATGTTTATATGGAAATACGGTTATTGTGATCTTTTGACACCACTTGTGCTTACAGTGGACTTAAAGTGATATTGTAGTTAGTGTATATAAGGGTTCTCACTCCTTTGGAATTAATGAATTTTTGAAAGACCTCTGTTCTAACTTACATCCCTGAGAACAGGCAGTGTTACACATTACAAAGTTACCTCTGATAACCTTCCATAATTCCTGACTATTTCTGTAAATATAAACTGGGAATCATTGATAAATCACAGATAGATATAGATTATTAAAGGGGAGCCAAGGAAGATACTTAAATCAGTTATTCTGAAATGAAAAAAACATTTCAGAATATCTATAGTACTATTTTAAATATGCACTATTTTTGTAATAAAGACTTAACACAAGGCTTGGGTTTTTGCTGTATTAAAAGTCTGAGATTTGGCCTCATGGCGTTTTGTTCATCATTTACCTAATTTAGTTTGTCCAGATGAGTCACATGTTTCATCAGTGATCTGTTCTATCAACTTTTATTCTTTTCACAGTCTCTGGAAACTATTTAAGAATTTTTGATGTTGTAAATCAGTTTCTGTTGCTGAGTTTTCTGGTGGAATTTATAGATAAACCTTTAGTTAGGGGGTAAGCTACATCAAACCTGATGCTGTGAAGAAACCTCCAGGGTATACATGGACTCTTGTAGCTAAACAAAAGTGCATGCTTTTCTTTAGGAAACAAGCAGAAAAAAAAAGCAGTCTAGAATTCAAAATTATTGTATATATGGTGACAAAACTGGTGCTTAATTGTTTAAAAGTTTGCTCCTAAAGGAATTTGATATCTCAGGTTAAAAATGTTATGGGAATAGTTAGCACTGATTTACTCACTGTATTTGTGGTTTTTAGAGATATTTATTTCTTAATATTACTGTATATAAAATAGTAAATTTTAGCACCATGTATTTTATATAACTTGAGGAAGATGTAGCCTTTTCTTTAAAAAATATCCATGCAATGTAGATTGCTTCACTTCTCTGCCTGAGCTGTGTCTATAAACTAGGTTAAAAGACAACACTTTCTCATGGTATTCCTCCAGAATTTTACTATTTTTTCTTGTATACTGACCTACTGTTACCATTGTCATGGCCAAAGCATGGAACTATGTTGAAGACTGCTGGTTAAGAGAGAGTCTTCCCAAATCCCATGTCCGATCTTGATATGGCTGGTTAAGGGGGCAGATGTAAGATTGTTTCTCCCTAAAATTGCTTATTTCCTCAAAGGGTACCACATTCTGTGTCCTCCTTAGACCATGCGGATCTGGAACACATGTGGATTTGTGCTTCTCTAGACCAGAGTAAAACATGGTGGGAAAACCTGGCAGTGTACATCACAAGGGAGAGAGAAATCAGTTTCAGATAATGAATGCTTATTTTCCTACAGTATACTTGAGAGACAATAGTTATGCAATAATTAAGAAAAGCAAGAAAGTTATTGGGTGTTTTTAATGATCATGCTTACTATCTTAGGAACTCCTGTGTCCTATGCAGTACCTGCATCCAAGGGCCTCCTTCTTGCTCCTGGTGAAATTGTTACACGTTTAAACCTTAGCTGTCTGTGCAGCCTTTGTTAATGGAGCTCTTTGTTTCAGTTTACTGTTTCCTGCTATGAAAAGAATTCTTTCGAAGTGTTTTCATTCTCTAAGCTAATTTTTCAGCAGTTCCTATAGCTTGTTTTTCTCTCCTCCATTCCCACCTTCCTTGGTTTCCCTATCCTCTTCATTTTCTCTTTTAAAACCTATATATGGCCTAAGCACTCTTATTTGTTCTGTCAGCTTGCAGTGATGTGGAAGAACTCACCTGACCTCTCTGTACTGCAGCTTCACCCTTCAGACAGGATGCAGTACTGGTTTACCAAGGAGATAGTCCCCAAGTGGATTTTTCTCTTGTAGCTTTTGTTTTCCATGTATCAAAAGACATGCTTGAACACATTTCTTTAGGAGATAGTTTCTTACGTTCAAGTGGAAAGGAAGAAAGATTTTCCCTTGATTTTTCTTCTTCTGTGTCTCTGAAGTTGCAACTGCAGAAGTGATTCTCCAGGAAATATTCTTCTGGATACTTGCTTCACTTATGGGTGGTTTTTAATTTTAAGGAATGGGGATGGAAAAACCTGCTGGGTATGCAACTTATTCTGACCTTAAGTGGCCTCATAGGAAGGCCTTTTTCGGCATGAACCTAGTTTTGGGTAGAAGTGTGATTTCACATGTTGGGCTCAGGTTTTCATAACCACATATTGTAGTTGGAAAACTCTGTGTGAATTGTCCCTCTTTCAGCTCTTACAGGGATAGGAAGGGGGAGTCACCATCCTGCCTTCCCATAAGACTGAAACTTTTGAAAGTAGAACTAGATCCCTAGAGACACTGGGTTACTTCAGATAGCTGGAAAGTGTGTGTGTATTTTAAAGTCCTGCTGTTTTTTCTTCATTGGTCAATTAAAATAAAAATCACAGCCCAGCAAACCTTGTGACTGGGATGCAAAAAGAACAAGATTTCAGCTTTTGCATTTAGTTCTGAAATTAAATATCTTCTTTTCCATCCTAGTGTACTCTTGACTCAGAAGTGGCTCTGCGAGTGGGAGGTGATTTCTTCTTTGATCCTCAGCCTGGTGACTCCCCAGTAAACCTAGTGCTGATAGCAGGGGGTGTTGGAATTAACCCACTGTTTTCTATACTGCTGCATATAGCAGATCTTCATGGATACCAAGAGGGTAAAGGAAATAGACACAAATTGGGAACAGCGAAGCTGTACTACAGTGCAAAAAATACGAGCGAACTCTTATTTAAGGTAAATCCAAAGATTTTTTAAAAAAACAGGTCTCAGCTATTCAGCTGCTAATGTGTGTATCAATGTTACCAAATTCCAGAGAGTCTTTCTGTGTAAGACACTGTACAAACAGAGATGAAAGTCACTTCCTGCCTCAAATCCTGTGTGTGTTTTGTTAACTGCTTATGCCAGTGTACAAATTAAGGCTGTTACTGGGTACATCTGCTCCCATTGATTTTGATAAGTCAATTACCCCTAAATTTGACTATATCCCTGCACTTTGCTATGATCTTGTAAGGGCATCATAGGATACTAAAAATTATGTCTATATATATGTATATACACACTAATAGCCTGCATAGTGCAATAACACTGTAACCACATGGTCTAAAGTAGAGATTGTATTGAATGTAAAGACGAGAAAAGAGAAATTCTATCCAAAGGAATACTTTCTAAAATAACAGTGGAGTTTTATTGATAATGCATGAGTTACTAATAAGTACTAGTGTATGAATGAAGGATTTATAGCTGCTTTTAAAACTGCTTGTGCAGTACTTCATCAACCTTTACTGAGCAGCTAAAGATCAGTTGTCACACTCAGCCATTACAGGTTATTGACAATATCTTAGGGTCAAATTAGCATAGCTTCTGTAAAGAAGCATCCAAAATGATTTATGGATTTTTTAAGTATTGAAAGCTTTTGATTGTAAGATAAAGATGAAGAGCTGTAATGATTCCAGAAACTGTGTATAGGATCCATTACTAGTTTCATTTCTGTACTTCTACTATGTTTCTAGATTTGGAGATACTTGCTTTCTTTGAAAAGTAATTTATTTGTTGCTAGAAGCAGATTAATCTGCTCTTCCTTTTGGCCACCTACTGATCTTCCAGTCTGCTCTAAGCATGCACAGATTTTTCCAGTACCAGTACTGACATCCCTAGCATTCACTTAAGCGGTTTTATGACAGCAGAACTTTTGCACTAAAGCTCTGGGGCAGAAGAGAACACTGTGTCATGCACAGTGCTTAAAATATATCCCTCCTTCATTCTTCACATGTCCTTCAGATCCAGAACATGACTGTCAAAATTCTTCAGTTCTGTGCAGAGGACTGAGAAAACAGAATCTCTAGCAGCCTTTATGCTGTTGTGACAAAGATCTGTACAGGATGTGTACAACCTCCAGGAGGACCTGCTGGGTTATCACTGATTTGGAGGACGTGGTCCCTGCAGGAGCAGCTGTGTATGGGCTGACAAGGGCAAAGGGAGATGCCACAGTGGGGTCTGATCCTCAGTGTGGATGTGCTCTTATGGCACAGGATGAGGAACTGGAAATATCCTTAGTGCAAATGATAGAAGCAACAGCATTGGGGAACAAGGACAGCAAGTCAGTAGTAGAGGTGCTGGTGGAACACTGTACAGCAGTAGCAGTATGTGCTGCTCTTCATCCCATGTCTCTTTAGGGATTCAGTAACAGATTTTCTACGAAGTAGAATCTTTCTGGGTTTTTTTGTTAAGCAGCCCAGGGCAGACTCAGTATAGTAACTAGTTAACAAGCAAACACTTGACAAAATGATCAAATTTACTTAGAAATTATTTTTACTTAAGAATATTTTAAATAATTTCCAGTGTCTATTCCAGCAGTGAAAATCCTGTATAATGTAGAACCTAGACAGTAGCTAAATCTTAATTTCAGAACTAACTACAGCATCTGACTAACACATTGTTCTTTTGCTGATTTGAATGGAAACCACTGGGGTTTTGGCGGTAACTTATCACAGCTGTGACTTAGGGAACTGAAAATGAGCTTATACTTTCTACTCTGGTAAAAAATAACATTAGCATTACGTGGTAGTTGGTTTTACTTGAAAACACAAGACAGTAAAGGATCTAGTGACCGTATCAGATAAACCAGACAAGACTCAAGAAGTTCCTAACTAATGGTAAGTACATACTGCAGGGGTTTTTTTAATGGAAAACCCCTATGGAATTGGAAGGAGGAAATACTGAGAATTCATAAAGGGAAGAAATTGGGAAATTACTTAACTGGATCTTAGGTCCAAATCTTATAGATTGTAATCTTTGTCAGAAAAGGAGAAAAGCACTAACATAGCTGCCAGGGTATTTGCATTCCAAGTGTGGGAATTCTGTGTATGTGTGCAGGTCAGGCCTGTGGAGTCACACCCATCAGGTTCTCACTGCTGAAATGCAAAGTCAGTTCTCAGTAATAATCAGTGGCATTCTGGGACTGTTTGCATACATCTGCTTTGATTTAATGGCCTGTGGTGTAAGCAAGTGTGTTTAACATTACAGAAAAATATTCTTGGTTTGATGAAGGCATTTCCTGGAAAGATCACATGTTGTTTCCACGTCACCCAGCAGCACTCACAGATCTGTAAAGAACTGCAGCCACACATTACAGGTAAATATCATGGCATTGTACAGAGATGCTATCTGAAGCCCCGGTTTGATTACATCCTACAGGATGAAGCTGTGCATAATAACAGCATTTTTACATTTAAAGCTTCAAAATGACATGTGAGTTAAACAGTTTCTCTGGACTTATTCTGCTCTGCAGTTTTTTTTCTCTGTTAATCCTAAACTTTACATGGGTATTTCCCACTGCAGACTTCATTCCAGAAACTATTAAGCAAATGCTGTTTACTTTCCTTAAGGTGGTACTGATGAAAGATGAGCTGACTGCTTAGAGTCAGCTAAGAGATACTTCTGCATGTTTCCATGTCTGCTGTATTTGTGTTAGAGATACCAATTTTTTTCATGTGAATTTGGGATTTTACTTGTCTGTAAGCCATGTTTCTCTTCAGTGACTAATACCCTCTGCATTCCAAGTACAAGCACTGATCTAAACCCCCAGAAAAACAAATGCTTTTGGAAGCCTTAAATCTCATTACCTATTATCCTGAAATAGGCCAGGCATTTTTAAGAAATGATTGCTTGAAATACCTCTAACCAGACAGTATTTTTGAAGTGACTTCATGATTAGTATTTCTGTTCTCATTTCCTACTTTTTTTTTTCTTTTTCAGAGGGAAGAATATCTGAAAAGGATCTAGAGAAACACGTTTCTAACGATACTTCATGGTACATCTGTGGTCCCCCTCCAATGATAGAATCTATATCCAAACTACTTATTAACATTGGTGTTCCTAGAAACTGTGTTTTCTTTGAGAAATGGTGGTAGTGACACCTGCTGAAGAGAAAATTATAATATTTTTTTCCAGTGCATTTTGATAAGGTAAAATGTACAGAGATGGACTATGAATTATTTGGAAGATTTTAATGAAGATGTCCTCAATGATGAAAGTGGTCCTTTAATTTAAATGTAATACACCTGTAATACAGTGCTGCTGCTTTGGGGGAAAGAGAAGTGATTTTATATTAAAGACATTAACTGTTTTGGTTTTTTGATGGTTTGCCTTTTCTTGTGGGTAGCAGCATATTTTCACTTTGTACACTTGCTTTGTTAGTCAGCTTTTAAAAGACTTTTGGCGTCTGATTCAGCACTTGTAGAGAATTCGTTGTGCAGCAATGCCAGGTATGTTTGTAAGGATAATTCAGGCCACAACCTCTGAATCTGCTCCAAATGAGTTGACACATTTCCCTCCCCAGTTCTATATAATGCATTTACTATTTTTATAGAAGAGCTGCTGTGTTGTGACTTCCTTCTCTTGCCATTTCTTCTCAGAAGAAAAAAACCCACCTTTTATGTGGTTTACGTAAAAAAGTTAGTTGTGTTGACAGACATTTTCTCATAATCCTGTTTTGCCCTGAGCTGAAAGTGTTGAGTGCAGTAGTCCTAGAATTCCTTCCCTGAACCTGTATCCTTGCTGAGGTTGTTCTGCCAAGATTGTGCTTGCATGGGCTGTGTCCTCAAAGGCAGCCCTGGCCAGCAACAGCCAAGATGGGAAATCTCCACAGTCCTGCTGCATAAAGTACAGAGCTTTAGGGGATTCCAGGACATACTGCTTGGAGAAAAGTCTTTGGAAAGGCTGATCTTGCAAGGCATGAGTGTACCTCTAGGTGTAATGGCCAACACCTCAGCCCTTCCTGAATGAACCTTCTTTGTCCAACTTTTAGAAAAACTCATCATAGAAATTAGGAAACCAACAAAATCGATAATGAGTTTGTTAATTATCTGCATAGTTCAATTCCTTAAGTGGCAGAGATTCCTGCTGTACATTTGAAGACCTCAATCAAGAAGAATATCAAAAATACTAAATTAATACTGAATTAGTAAAAATGTTAAATGGATAAGGCCTTCCCTTTGTTAGCGGCTCCTTTTCTTGAGTTACATGTTTCAGACATAGTCAGCTAGGTAATGCAGCAAGTTCCTTGCCATCAGTGTCTCCCTGCTCTGCCTTAAGTAGGGATTGCAGACACACTGAACCCACCAGCCAGTTCTAGCCTGCTGCAATAGCCCTGCTGTGAAGCACTTTGTTCTTCAAGCATAAAGTCCCTGTGGCTGGCTAAGAAGGCCCCGAGCCCAGCTGTGGCTCTCCCCCAAGAAGTCATTTCAACTCCAGCATACCCCAGTTGTACCCTCTTTATCAGTCTGGTACATTGTACAGCTTGGGGGCTACTTACAGCCACATCCATGTGCACCTCATCCTCGAACTGCAGAGAGACAGCCCTGCTGGGAAAGGCCAGGCCCTTGCTTTGAGTGAAGCACAAAGCTGCTCCTGGGACTGTGTCGGGAACTGATAAACAAATGAAGTGATGCCAGCACTTCCAGGGTGTTGGAGGGAACAGGCCATAGCTGCTGCCACTCAGCACACACAGAACTTAAGGACAGGCTGTGTTTTCCATCAGGAAGGGTGAATCTGATTGATGGACCTTTAAAAGTTGCCTTTTAGGGACAGTACTGTGATGAGGCTTTGCCCCTAACTTTGCCTTCTGCTGCCTCCACTTAGATCTGTGCTTTTGTTCCATGCAGTGCCACCGCCAGCTGCCATCGCTGGCCCCCTGTGCAGCCACTGCAGGCCCAGAGGGGATGTCTCATCCAATCCCTCCTCCTCAAATGAGAGGAAGATTCCTCTTGAGTACCCCTATTTCAATGAATGCTTCCTTGTTTGTTCACTCTAGAATGTAAATAGGACAGCGTGCTTGTCACAAAAAATAACACCAAGGGGGTTTTGTGTTCACAGAGATCACAGCTGACGTGTCAGAGCCTGATGCTTGAAAAAAGCAGGGTTTTCCCAGGAACGTGCAATACATTGCTATCAGGAAGTACTGGTGCCCTAAAATAGCCATGCACTAGGCTTGTCTGTGTTTTAACAGTGTCATGATAAAAAGATTCTAAGAAGCCTTTAAATGTTGTTTTTCTTATGACTTCTAAATAATTTCATGAATTATAAACTGGTACACCCTTTTCTTCCCTTAATGCAGAGGCTTTCTGCAGCCCAAATTACATCTCTTTCACAAACCTTCCTCAGACCTGCACCAAAATGTCTATTTAACAAAAGGCATTTTGAAACCCTTTGCTTCTGTCATCATCTTCTTTTCCCTCTAACCTCCTTCTGTCATCCCCTGTTACACTCAGCCTGAGTGCTGTGGGGCAAGGACACATCTCTCTAATTGTGTGGGCTCACCCACTTGAAGAGCAGGATGAAACACACATACACTGCCCCGAAACATGGACAAGAATAATTATTTCATACCCCCTGCCTCCGCAAATAGTAACCTCTGGTACTGTGATCAAGAAATCCTTTCTTACCTTGTAAGAAATGCCATTTCTAAGCCAAGAAATTGGGAAAGTTGTTGACATCCACTTCCTCCACAGACTTTTCCTGTTGACACTTAAGAATCTTTTGGAAGTCTCTTTCTAAAGAGTTTCCTGGTCTTTTAGTGAGACATCAGTTTCACCTTAAGGTCTGTTATTGGATCTGACTCTTGCCATAATTGAAGATAAAAATAACATCCCAGAAACATTAACCCATATAAACACATGGTCTACAAATAATTCAATAAATGTGATATTGGCCTACACTTGTGGGAACAGAGAACAGCCCCTGCTGTTCAGCTGCTACTGAGTTGGAGAAAAATTCTCACCACTTTGGTGAATCTTGTCATCGAAGAAAATGTTTATTCCTCTTACACTTGTGCCGTCAGCTAAGGAGCAACTGAAGGAGAAAAAGTAGACTGAAAACTTTTTCTTTGCAATAAATAAAAGGATGAAGAGTGAGAGATGTGTCCATCTATACATTTACATTTAAACTTAAGGAGATGGTTTGTGAGTTACCTGGTGTTGCAGCCTTTTAGACTTTCTCTTCTTCCTGTGGCACGTATTATACCAGTTTGCCATGTGTTCATCTGGTACAATGAGTATCAAATATTCCTATAGTATTTGCATCAATTAGCTGGAAAAAGAGTGGCTATTCAGTTATCATTACATAGTTTTAATTAGTAGGGTGCTTTTATAAGTGAGTAACAGAAAGCACTTAAAATTGAAAAGCTTTTTTTCCCCCTTCAGTGTATAGGTAAGGTACTGATTAGAGTCAGCTGCCACATCCAGCACCACAGGCACCTTCCTGAGGATGGAGGCTTTGGCAAGGATCACCTTTTAAAGACAAAAGCACATCTTCACCAACAGCCTCAGAGACATAAGAATTATGTCTACAACTACAATTCATAGGCGTGTTGTTCGCTGGCATTTCTCATACTTCTGAGAAACATTTATCAGCAAGAAATTAGTATCTGCTCTTCTTAATACTCTTCATTTCTGGGAGGATGAAATTCCTGCATGAAAGGCTGATCATGCTCCATTTCTGCCCTATAATTGGTTCCCTGAGGCAAATGTAGAGTCACAGCAACTACAAAGAAAAAGTAGGGTATCCAAATGCAGAGCCCTTCCTCTGCTCACCTCAGAAATCGAGACTGACAGAGGAGTCAAATTAGGGAGAAATGGGTATATTGTTTTATACTTAGCTTCATTTCCACACATATATTAAAACTACTTTGGGCTATTTCATTTATACTGTTCTCAAGTGCACAGATCCAATAATCAAAGACATAATGCAAGTTGAAGTACCAGTCCCATCGTCTATGCATTTCACCCCTCTTAACATACCTATTTTCAAGAGTCTGGACACCCTGCCCATCACAGTTGTACCCCTCTGCCCCTTCTCCCCACTGTTGTTGCAATTTAAAAACCCTTTTCCATCTTTCATTTAATTCAGTCACTCCTCTTTGACATTCCTCATTTGTCTCATCCAGTTTTCTTAAACACCTCCAGGGATGGTGACTCCATCTCCACCATTTGCCTCACCACCACCGCCCTGGGCAGCCCATTCCAATGCCTGAGCTGGATTTTCTCCTTTGAACTTCTCCTGCCTAACAGCTGGTGGCTTGTTCAGATGACCACTTGCTGACTGCTGTCTTTCACTTCCCTGGCCACTCTGGTGGTTCTGCTTTTTAGGCCCAAAACGGCAAAGGCAGCTGAGATAAAATACAGGTAACAGCTCTGGAGCCTTGCTGCTGCACCACAGACCTGCCTTCCCCAGCTCTCATCACATCTGGATCATCTGTCTGAGAGATGATTTAGGCTCTCTCACTCTCCTTGGGACAGGGGCACAGTGCACAAATTCAGACAGCTGAACCAGCTCAGGGTAATTCAAAGTCACAAGCTGGAACTGATTATGAGATTATAAACCCCAAAGCAGCTGCCCTTTTAAAACTGAAAAAACACGTAAGTTCTCTTCGACTCTTCCCAACCATAACCCAGCTTTTACAGGAACAAAGTTTTAAAATCAAGCCTTCATTTAAACAAGTGCAACTTCCCCACAGGCCCTTCCATGCTCTGTTGGGAGAGGAAAACCAAGTTCTGTAGCACCAGTAACTACTGCTAATTCAGTAGTAAGGAGCTTCCCCTCATAACCACTTAGAGAACTGAGTTCCTCCTTTTGGGGATGAATAATTGGCATTTGTGCAAACACCACAAATAAGGAATCTGCTCATGACCTTTATTTCTCTTAAGTTTTCTAAGCAGTTGGGATTCAGTTAAACAAGGTCAAACTGTAATCCAATAAACGTTTTCTATTAAAAAGTATTTGGAGAGGTCTTTCTACTGCAATACTTTCTACTAGCAAAACGTTCATTAAATATTGTGACTTTTTAAACATGATTAATACAAAGCTGGTCCTTGAGATAGAAACCATCAGTAAAAGGATCTTATGCTAAAAAAATCTGCAAACAGGAACTTAAAATTGTACAAAGCAGAGACCTTGTATTTAAGCAGAACAACTGCAGCAATCTGTTTTTGAGGCTATTGGAACCCCAGTGTAATCTTAAAATACCAAATGAAACAATTGAAAAACAGCATCAGAAACTGAAGTTACTTATAGTCCTGTGGTTAAATCACTGAATTAAAAATAAACCACTCTTTAATCAATGACAAAACTATAACACTGTGCTTTGTGTGTGTGAAATCAAATGGTTTAAACTTGAGTGCCTTCATCCCAATTAAATGAATATTTAAGTGATGTAATTTTTCCCTTCTCTGCAATGTTCTGCCAACTGAGTAATTTTTAGGCATGAAAGATGCTTTTGAACCACTCTAGGTGCACATCTGATACAGAACACAGTCCTTTTTACAGCATTTTGATTTGAAGACTAAGGAAAATTATCAAGCACAAACCAGTCAAGGGAAAAAACAGCAAATCGCTTACAGAGCTCTACCTCTTGCTTTAAAACAAGAAAAGCAGGGGACTTTACAATGTTTTTCTCATCTTGTTACCAGATTACTTGACCACTTCTAAGTAAGGATGAAGGTGGTTAAGAAGAGAGAAACCACTCCTTCCTACATTTGTAAAAATACTGAAGTACTTGGAGAACATTGGCACAGAAACTATATTACATGTACATTCACTTGTAAATATTTTTATGCAGCTTCAAACATAAAAATGTTGGTAATTTTACAGAATTCTGTTAGGTACCAGTCCCAGAATATGGTTACTTGTACCAAGAAAATGGTCTGTTAAGGTATTTTCATTTTGGAAGGTTGTTTAGTGACATTTGTTGGCCATGGACCCCTGTGTACAATTTCAGTTATTTACCACAAGGTATTTCATAACAGTGAGGAAGTGGTGCAAAACCACCTGGAAAAGGTCAGGAGGTAACATTTAATTCCAATTTTAGTGAGGATAACCACTGACAGAAGTACTTTTTACCTGCCTTTTTGTTTCCTGTTTTTCTGTCTTCTGAAGCCCCCACAGCTACTGATGAACTGTTGATTGGCAAAGACCTAATAGGAAATTGCATTATGTACTGGAATCATCTGCCTCACAAATTCACCATGGGGTTTGCTTACCCACTGTGCCTGAACAGATACACGATCTGCTTATTGCTTAAAGATCTGCAAGGGTTAATAAAATTCAGAAGAGACTATCATCAGTGAGTGTGCTCCTGGAGAAAGATATGGATAACAGCCATCTTATCTAAGCTTTCCAACTTCAGTTTCAACCTCTTGAAGTCCAAATATCATTTTTAGGCCACTACAAGACTAGCGACAAAATAACATCTGGCACAATAACTTCTCCAGAAAAGCTACATGGACAAGAAAGTACTACACAGTAAAATCTGATGGAACAGAACACTTGCCCTGACCCAGGCTCAAAGCTAGCTTGCTAAGGTTGGTCATGGAAAAAGGTATGATTTATGTCCCTCCCTACTTTTTAATTTGAAGTGTAGTTCCGGGAGAGCATTTCCCACTACGCACAGTGAAAGGAATTTTGCAGTTTCTGTGGGTTGAAAAATCTGGGCCCTGTAGATATTTAAAACATTAAGATATCAGAGTGCTAAGGAGCAAAGTAAGTCAAACAAATGCAAAAGAAATGCTGAGTTGAGCAATGGAGTTAGTGGTGGGGATTATCAAAATCTGTTCTTTTGTCTTGGCAAAGTATCAGCCACTCACAGGGTTCCTGAAAAGCAGGTCTTATTCACAGGAGCAGTCCACGTCCGGTGCTGCCCCGTTGCTGTCGCTGCAGCCATCCGGCCCCGGTGCGCAGCCCCCGCCCTCTGCCTCCCCTGCAGGGCAGCCGGGCACGCTCTGGCTGAGGCAGGCCTGCCCGGCACTGTCACCAGTGTCACAGCTGGCAGGACACGTCTCCGCTGCCGCCCCCGCCCCGTCCTGGTGGGCACCGCTGTCGTTGGTCCCGGCTACCTCGTCTCCCAAGTCTATGACATCATCTGGCTGCTGCTGCTCTGGATCGGGCTTGGCCGCTCTTGAGATTTGTGCTTCTAAGTTTCTCGTGTTCTCCGTGACTTCAAATTCCTGCTTCTCCAGTGCCCTTTGCTTCTCCCTAGTGCTTAATTTAGCCTTTGTGGAATTCTTCATTTTTCTGTTGTTCATGTCTTGTTTGGAGAACCTCCAGTGAAACTACAAAGAAGGGATCCAAATGTTAAAGACCATTAGAGGCAGTCCCACATGAACACTTAATTCCCTGAGTAGACACGTTTTGATGAGCTAGTTTTAATTCAAAAACTAAATTTGAATTTGACCAGAAAGACCCAAGATTAAAAGAAGTTGCCTGACCCAATCAGATGGCCTAAGATAATTTCTGCCCACACAGATATCTTTATTACACAGAGGAAGGAGAGCTCGATGCTTTCTGCTTCTGCTGTTTCATGTGTCTGGTGGGTTCCTCTCTCCACTGTGTGGAAGCGGAAGGATATGCAAAGATGCGTAAGTGCAGACAGAAGAAGCAATCCTACAGCATTATTCCTGTGTTTTGCACCAGGCTAACAGCAGAACTATCAGCACACCCATGACCATAGCCAAACAGTAAAACATTCTGAACCATCTGTATGAATGTCTTTTGATGAGAAAGCATGAGGCTGCTACTTGCAGCATTTCCAAACGACTTGCCACATTTCCACGGGACTTGCCACAGCCACCATTTCAGAACTGCTTTAACTACTATTAAAAAACAAAAAGGGAACTAGCAGTACCTTGAAATACTAACTTGACAGGTATAACATATATAAAGGCTGACAAATATGTCACTATTATATCTGCCTCATTTGTCAAAAAATAAATCAAGCTTCCCAAGGAAAGCTAGACCACAGAGTCATAGAATCATAGAATGTCTTGGACTGGAAGGACCTTAAAGGTAATCTAGTTCCATCCACCCTGCCAGAGGCAGAGATTCTTCCTAGAAGACCATGTTGCTCCAAGTTCCATCCAACTTGGCCTTCAATACTGTAAGGGGGTGGGGCACCCACAACTACTCTGGACAACCTGTGCCCGTTGTCTCACCGCCCTCACAGTAAAGAATTTCTTTCTACCATCTAATCTAAACATGCTCTCTTTCATTTTGAAGCCATTACCTTTTGTCCTATTACTACACTTCCTGGCAAAGAGTTCCTTTGCGACTTCCCCGCAGAGTCTATCTATCTTTCAGATACTGGAAGGCTGCTGTGAGGTCACCTTGCAACCTTCTCTTCTCCAAGCTCAACAGCCCCAACTTTCTCAGCCTGTCTTCAGAGGAGAGGTGTTCCAGTCCCCTTACCAACTTCGAGGCCTCTTCTGGACTTGCTCCATGGTTCCAAGCCACTGCTAAGACATCCTGCACAAGTTTGCTAAGTACCTCTGAATGTGCACAACCATTTTTTCAGCAGTGTCAGTTGCTGATGGAAGCTCAGGAATGGGTTAGGAGGCAATATTTGAATGGCATAAATAATCTCATCAGGACGTTCAGCAAACCCGGCCATGTTCAAAAAAAGCCATTTTCTCCAGTGAAACTGGGTCTCTGCTGAAGTTGGCCAAAAGATTTTGTATTCATAAATTTTCGATCTAGCTATTTATTCCTTAATCAAAAAGCCATTCAAAACTTATTATTAGATTACAAAGCTGGAACAATGTTCTTTCCTCCTGGTAGCCACAACTTAATGTAAAAGGAGAAGGGGGAAAAAAAAGAAAGAAGCTGGCTCTCACAAAACTCTTCTCGGTTTTACTTAAAGGAAGTTATCTTTCACTTCAATAGCACTGCAATTTAGAGAAAGAGGAACGATAACATCTCCGTTCTAGAACTCAGCTGTTTAAAATTCAGACACCTGAATTTTTTCCTCTTTGATTTGCAGAAGTGGCTGGGCACCCACTACTCCACTTAACTCAAAGCTCTCACTGACAGAAAGTAAGATCAGGGCCCTAAATGTGATAAAGATCCAGCTGCAGGAGGCTTTGTGAGTGTGTGTACGTGTACTCAAGTCATGTACTTACACTGTTATTTTACAAAAACGCATTCAGCCAGTTTCTGCTGAAATAAGCATCAGTTTTGTATAAAGTGAATGAACACAAATACTTCATCCCTGACTGAATATTACACTAAGAGGAGTACTTTTCACTGAAGAGAGAAGTTGTACCACTCCTTGCGTATTTCCTTTTCTGTTCCTCTGACTACCTTGAACAGCAGTTCATTAATGTGCAAAGATAGGACAGAACATTTTCCACCAATGCAATATCCTTTTAATGTTATCATCTTATTTCCCTCCTCTAAGGGCTATCTATAAACATTTTAGACATGCCATACCTTAAGTTAAAAAAAAATCCCCGAGAGCCCGGGATGTTGTATGTGCAGAATATTCAGCAAGTTTTAATCAAATGCTTGGGTTGGCATCTTTGATGTGACACAACAACCACTTACAGATGTTGAACCAGTCCTACATCTCTATACAGAACTATAATCAAGATATGTCATCCTTCTCTGACCTTTGGTATGAAAATGTGCTGTAGTGATTCCTGCCCTCAAATATGCCTGTATATTTAACACTGCCAACAAGTGAGTCTTTTGTTTTGTCAACCAGACATTGTTAAGTAAGTTTTTATAACCCGGAATGAAAAAAACTTAAACAAAGTTTCAAGTCATCTGGATGGTATGTATGTGTTATTATAATACAAGAAATCAGCATCATACTTCTTTCTCTATTTGAGGTTCAACAACCGCATCTGGGTTCCCATCCCTTCCACTAAAACCACACACAGTGGTAGGAAAAGAATGACCAAATACAGGCATTCTAACACTCATCCCAAGATCCCTTTAATCACTTTAAAACAAAGAGAGAAAACAAGGAAAATGGTTCACACAAGTTCACACAATATTCTGGGCTCCAGCTTTGCTAATGAGAGAGGGTAAATCCTAAATCAGTCACACTCCCAGCAGTTCTCTCCTGCTTCAGTCAGTTCAAACACTCCCCTGGTCTGCACTGTATCAAAAAGACAATTTTCACAGAACCAGGCTCCTAAACAGTGAGGGCTTCATAGATGAAAACTATCTGCAATTACCTAAACCCTTGGGTAAAATGCTCCTGGTGCTCAGCTCTGCTCAGCATTTCCAATCTCCTGCTGCAGCTCAGCTCTGCATGGCCTCAAGTGCCCTCTCCTGCAGGGGACATTGGGCTGGCAGCACTCACCAAAGCCCCCAGAGCCAGAACAAAAACGAGACTGCATTAGTCAGAACCTCATTGTCACGTGGTTCCAGAGATCTCTTCCATACTTCATCTGGCTTTCCTGATCCCTTGCATACTGAAAGGGCAAGGCAAATGTGACCACTGTAGGAAGGACATCACTTTCTGTTTCCAGTCCCTGTATTTCTCTCTCCTGCTGTATGGCATGACAGGTTTGGGCAGGCATTCCCAAAGCTATGTGTTTAAAAATGGAAGTTGGAATACATACATACATCCACATCCATACATCATTAGCTGTCACCTATGCCTTTGGATAATTTAGCTGGATTCTAGAGGCTTTTCTTGGTTAAATTGCAGCAGAATTCATTAATATTCACACAACAGAAACATCAGCCAAGATCAGGCCTACACTGTGCCAGGTTCTACCAAAACAGAGAGAGAGAGAAAACAAGAGAGCCGTTTAAACAGAAAATACAGGAAACGGGTGAGAGAAATAGTGTTGGTTCCACCTTACAGGCACTGAACATGAGAGAATTTTAGGTATAAATGGAGGTTAATGGCTGGTTTACAGGAAGAAAAATCTGCATTTCTTATGCTGCTGTGAGTTCAACAGAGAATGAAATCCAGGAGCTTTGACATCATTTGAGCATTTTTTGTTTCTTTCATTTGAACAGTTCCATTCCTTCTGTCTCACTACTGTATGACAGAAACATTGAATAGGCCATTTTACTTCTATGGGAAATCAATTTCAATATAAAAATACCACCAGCAAAACCCAAAGAAACCAGAAACTCAAGGTAATTTACCTTAGATTCTTTCTTCTTTGCTTTCTGGGGCAAAGAAGGTCTCTGAAGAAATACAATTTGCTTTGTAGATAAATTCCCCTCCCTGAAAAGAAACAAACGCACACTCCTGAGAATGAATTAAATTCACATCTAGCATCATTCAAAGCAAAAATCCATCTCAGTCATTTATTTCTGCAGGTCAAAGAAGAACAAAATGAAGAATGAGCCTCACATTGCCTGTCCCTGGTGTCTCTGAGCAGCCTGGTATTTTGGGGGGCAGAGAGAGGGGAATGTTCAGACTGATAGAGCCTGTCAGCCTATGACACAGTTTTGCTGAATGTTTTAGCATTAGTGTGTAAACACAGAATAAATTGTTTGGAACAAAAAGGAAGAAGCCCAAGAGCCCCAGAGTCTCAGCAACACCTGAGCATTCCTTCCCTCCTTCTCTCCCTCCTGGTGCACTGATCTGGAAAGGGGATGGGTGCTCCCTGTAGGTCTACAGCATGGCAGGAAGAACAACCACCAGGTGGGTGTCCTTCTGCACTGGCCTCTCTTACTCAAGGTATCAGTTGGATACAGAAAGCTGGAAGAAAATTATATATATATATATATTTTAAGAGTCAGGGATTACAAATCATAACTGATTTTTTTAACTATTCATTCTTACATTTAAACATTTATGTAAAACTTAAATACAGTTTCTTCCTTGACACAGATGGCCTTTTACTTTTTAGGTTTTTATGTGCAGGAGTAGTCTTCATCCAAGTCTCATAAAGAGCTGGGCATATTTGTTAAGATAAAAAAATCACAACTGATTATATTGGTGTTTATGTACATATAAATATATTCCTGACCAGTGAAAACTCAGAAAGCACCATCTTCATGATTAACAAGTGGTATGATTGTTTTTCACCAGTTATGAAGATTATTTTTAAGTGATTTGCATTTATATTTAAAAATTGAGAATATAAATAATAGCAAACTAGACCACAGAATTATTTTATCTGCCCACAAGGCTACTAGAGCAGTGACACACTCATCTCACAGGGTTATGTTCAGCTAGACTGTATCAGCAGCATTAGACAGACATCCATTAAGAATAAAATTACTTTTCTTCAGCTAGACAACATCTCACTCCAAACATTATCACACATTTTGTCTTTGCTCTAAAGGACATCACTGGAAGATCCAGAGCAGGAATTTTACAGTCATGGAGTTTAAAGAGAGGCAGAAACAACACCCAGAAAATTCATGCAGAAACCACATTGCCACCTTGCAGTCCTTCTGCCCACCAGACATGTGCTTCCTGCCACATGTGGCTTGTGATGCTCAGAAAACCCCGAGAACAGCTGCAGCAGGCTTTGCAAGGAAATCCACACTGACTGCACAGGGAATTGCCTGTGCAGACTGCAGAGCTTGTACAGCAACTTCCCTGGCCAAAAGGCAGCACCCAGCCCTCCCTACCTGTTTGTCTTCACAATGGGAGTAGGAAGCACACACGTCAGCTGCCAGCCGTACATGGCAAGGGAATTCAGCAGCGGAACGTAATCTGTCTGCACTTCAGCTCCCTGGGGAAGGAAAAGCAACAGTTGGCATCATCACTTGGAGTGCAACATTCAGATTGACACCCAAAAAAAAAAAGCCAAGAAAAAATACATGTGTGGGTTTTCTCAGAGGAAGAAAGAAAGGGGTTTTGCACTGAAGTGGGTCATGTTTTATGTTCAGCTAGGCAGGAAGGAAAATATTCAAAAACATGAGACAAATGATCGACCGCCCATACATCCCAAACTGTTAAAGGAGTTTGTTTAAAATGGTAAACATCTGTGATCTTGTTCTTGCACTGCCTGACTCATCCATCTAGCTTTAGATCATTCCAGATCTGAACAGGATAAATGCACTGTATGTTATCAATTATCTCCTCCCAAGAAAAATTATGTTCAAGCAGTTAAAAAATGACAGCACTGCTTTGCTCGGATTCTGCACTTGTCCAAGCTTCAGAAAATTCTGAATATCTGCACTAAAATCAGTCGTGTTACTCTACCATGATGGATCAAAAGGAAAATAGCCAACAACATCAACAAAAATGTAAGTACGAGTCTGTTCCTTTTATCGCCCACAAATACGCATTGCTGCCTTCTTATTTTGAATCAGGAAATCTGTGGGCGAGACGAAAAGCTTTGCCTTTCAGTGCAGGAGTCTGGCTCCTGCTGCACATTTACCCAGCAGAGGCTTGCTCATTCCCTTTCAACTAAATGGCAGACCTTGCAATCCACACAGAAAGAACCACTGGTGGTTTCAACAAAGATTATTCCAGTGAGGTGTCTAATTGCCAAGACTGCCAGTAATTTAACGAATAGATGCTAGAGCATATTTACTAGTTTTTAATTTTAATAAACACAAAGCAGACAAATGGTAACTACTAGTCTCTACAAATATAGCTAAATTTGATTGGAATAACAATTACATTTGCCAAAAAGCTCAGGCACTTACACTGGTTTCACGTGCACGTAAGGAGTTTTAACTGCCAATTTGCAACACTGGGGAAGGCACAATAGTTTTGCAGCTAAAAAAAATCCATTTATTCCACAGTAATGAAATATTCATTTGATCAGAACTAATCCAAATCCTGCTGTAGTTATTTCAAGGTATTTTAGTGAATTCCAATCTCAGCTGTTCCTTTCTTCTAACAAATGTAATTTAGGTCACTTATATCTTTATAACTGAATGGCTGCCTGACTATACCTATTAAAAACCCGATCATGACTACAAGTGCAAATAGCTGAAGAAGCTGTATCAGTCCTGCTTAAAAGGAAAATGTTTTAAATCTCTACCCCAGAAAGTGCCTGCAAGAGAACACTACTAATGTTACTTCTGTACAGAGGCTTGTGGGGGCTTAGAGAGGTAGTGCTGCTTTAAAGCATCAACCTGTACAAACTGGAATTTGTAACTCTGGGAGAGGAATGAGACACCCTGCGAGCGGGGGGCAATACCACACAGCCCTTAACTTGTGTCCACTGGAGCAATCAGGACTCATCCTGCAGCTGGGATGGTGGTAGATTCAGAGTCTCCTTTGACTCCCATTTCCCTCTGGAAGACAGGATTTGTGTACTCTTTACAGTTTTTAAAATAGAGTGTCCAAAGGTAATAAAAAAATAATGACATATCTAGATGCCTTTAAGCTGTAATGTCTCAAAAAGATGTATTAATAACACACTGAGATTTATGAGATTGGTCAACAACGCCTTCAAAAAATAAAGATGAAAATATGCAACATGATGATTAAGAATAAGGTCAGAGCATCCACCATCACAAGCTCTTCATGAGGTGCCACATAAAAGAACCTGTCTAAAATATTCACTCCATCAAACAGTGTTTGCAGAGGAAAAACCAAGAAGGAGCTCACTCATTTAGAGGAGGGAAGCAGATCAGGAAAGACTGGCACAGCAGAGCTTGTCTGTGCCCTGAGGAACATCTTGTGTTGTAAAGAGGATTTCTGTTTTGAATTCATTGCCTGAGGTGGGTGATTAGCAGGAAGAACCTTCTTCTTGCATCAGGATGTGCAACAAATGTCAGAAATCATAGGGAGATTATGGCAATGAGGAAGGACATCAATACCACGCAGAGCTCATTTGGCTGCTGTAGAAGCCAAATAGTTTCAGGGACATGCCATCACTCCTGCCACAGCCCCCTGTCCCTGCAGGCTCTGAGCAGCGAGACAGGGCTGGCTTTGGACCTGTCTGACTTGTCAGGATTAAGCATCATCTGCAGCAGATGATGGTGTATTTCACAACCCAGTGGTGCAGAAAGGAAACAACCAGGTAAGCACATTCAAAAGGGTAAACTTCCCAGAAAATAAATTTAAATCAATTAGGCCTAAAAAAACATTAAAAAAATCTGGTAGTTTAAAAAAATCAAAACCAACCAACCTATTTAAAGAGTTCTACAAAGTTGTTACAAAAAGATGACCTCTCATTTTTCCCATGTGCTGGTACCCAACACCCCAGTGTGCCTGTGGGGCTGTCTGGAGGCAGGAGGTATGTACATGATGCAGAGATGTTCCCTCCTCTGAGCTCCTCAGGCCCTTTAACAAGCTCCCTCCAACTCCACAACATTTCACTGGAGTCAGACACTGCACCTCATCTCCAGGTCCTTGAGGAATAGACTATTCCCAATCATTGGCTGAGTTTGAAGATGACAGAAAAGAGGAAGGAGTCACTCCAAAATAAACAGGTTAATCCCATGGGCTTCCAACTCCCAACTTGCAAATACAGATAATTGAAGCTTTTGTTAAGACCACATGAAATTATTTCTCCCTCCCCCTCCTGAATCATTGGCTGTAATTCTATCCCACAACGGGAATTTGTGTGCCAGCAGGAGTCACAGTTATACAGACCTTTAATTGGTGTCCTATTAAATGCTTTCTAAAGCAAAAATGCTTCTAAACAAACAATACACTGGGGGATGGGTGCAGAGGAAAAGAGGCATCTTGTACTTGTTTTATATTTAATACAGTAATTATTTTATCTACTATTATTAGAGACAATAGAAATGAAATTTCAAGCACACCATTCCCTCAAATAAAAGAGCAATGCTCTTTCTAACTAGCAAATACTGGATTTGAACACCAGTAGAAGTAGAAAAAAACCGTGCCAGAGCTCTCCTGAAAAAGAAGTGTTCAAACAATGCATCTCAAACTGGGAGACATTTCATTCACTGAAAGGGTGGAAAATTTTAATTAACTTGCTTCCCACTCTCCTGTGGATGATAAGTAATCTCTGATCACACCTTGAGTGTCAAGAAGCCAGAGCATATTGAGCTAGGATTTTCCCTTGACTTGCATCACATGAAAAGAATTCTTTTTATTTGTAGTTGTATTGTTTGTTTCCAGCATTTTTTCCTTTCACAGTTGCTTCTGCTCATTAGGAGAAAAAAAAAGATAAAAAAAATGATAAGAATAATATCTAGGGCAAGCCACACAAACAACTGCATTAACAATTTTTCTTTTCTTTCCCCCCCTACTGCGGCAATTTTAACCACAGCAAGATAATAAACAAGACAACTACTAAGCTCTTGTGAGACAGAAGTTCTTCAGAAATCATTCTTTCCTGGGATAAGTGAATGTGATTTAGTTACAAGGCAGCTATGGATTGTCACTATTTAATATATTTTTCCAACATGGATTAAAGAGTGGTAGATTGAAAATCCCATTAAATAAATCTTAATAAAACCTTTATCAGCAAATCCTAACAGACTGCGTACCAAAATTTACTGACAGATGGCAAAGAGGATGGAAAGTAAAAAAAAACAAGTTGCTTTGAAAGTGTAACCTACTGTTTGTTGCAGAAAATGGGCACTGCATTCCAGCCCAGCTCCTTACAAAAAACAGAGGGGTGCCACGAGGGCGGCATGAGGGTGGCACCACACACCCCCAGCCAAGGCTGGCTACCAGTCCCCAGCTCTGCCAAAGCCAAAGCCTTTCTGTCCCTGGGCACTGAGGGGAGGAAATGGAAGTGGCAAAAGCAAGATGTGCACCTTAGTGGAAAAGAAAGAAAATGCAATGAGAGGAATTGAACACCTGGACTGTGCAAGAATGACCCAGTAAAAGCGTGCTGCAGACGTTTTATGTTTGCAGTAACACAGCTGACACGGGACTAAATTCCGGCTCTAAATTTGTGAATTATCTGCCTTTTTCTTTTTCAGACTTCTTCCAAGAGATTATTTCTTCTGACAGTGTAACAGTATTGAACCATTAAAAACATTTATTGGAAGCAAAAGGGAAGTTTCACAAATACTTCAGCAATAAATAAGTTGGACTTTGTTCCCCTAGTACTGAGCTGCTCCTGAATTTCCATGTGTAACACACCACAGCATGTTGCCGGCAGACATTTGCTACACATCCATTAGCTGTGGAGCAGGGGGCTGTGGGATGGCTCCTGCATCCTTGGAAACCACCAGTAGTTTTAGGAATCAGGTGGGTCACTGATCAACAAAGAGCAGCTGCCAAATGGGGATCTCACCGGAAAAGTAATAGAAAAAAAATAGTAATAAATAAATCCACAGGCAGGCTTTTCCCTCAATATTCTGGGCATATGTAATTTAGAGTTATTTACATTTACTAATATATATGTGAATTCCTGCAATGTAAAATATTTTGTAGGCTATAATAAGGCTGTAACACTATATGAAGCAGCATCATGTTAAGAGAGAGTTTCTGCAATTCAGATGTATCCAGTCACAATTTCAGCACACAGAAAGACTGCTGAGTAGCATTCACAGCTGGCTCCACATCTAGAGTAAAATGAAAACAACCATCAAAAAACCCTTCTGTGCCCACAATGCCTGCTTCTCTCAGTGACTTCTGTGGATGCAAATCCTATTTTCCAGCATGTAAATAAACTAACAGAAACACCAGAGTGCTCCTGATACTGCCTGCACCTGTAATACAGAAGTACATTTGCACAGCAACACAATCCTGCAATTATAGAAGCACAGGGTCAGCAGCAAAAGCTGGACAACGTGAATCTGTTGACACAGAGGGTTCTCCACATAGGAAACATCCTATGAGATGTGTTGAACTCACCACTGCACAGACAATGTACAAATGACCACTGCACAGACAATGTACAAATGATGAAACAACTCCACGTAACAGTCCATGAGACACAAGAAAAAAATGTGATCTAGCAATCCATCAGTACAGTTTCTTCAATAATCCTGGCATTTTTACTTTCACAATTCCTGCAACACTTGAAGTGTACCTTAAGGTGAGCATTGATTTTACTGTTTGTCCATCAATTCTCTGGGGCGAAGAAACAACATAAAAAATCACCACCCGAGAACTTACATACTCCAGTGTGCCCTACACACGCAGCTTAATCATCCCCAGGCAGCTTCCCCGACACAATTCCCTTTGGTTATAATTTATTCCCTAACAACATGTGGCTTTTACCAAAAGGCTTTGTGCACCACTCCCCAGTTATGCAAGTAATGATCTGTTTCCATGCAAGCACTGCAGCTGAAGCCTAGACCCTCCAGTGCCAGTGGCTCACACAGCAGGAAGGCGAGCGCTGTGCTGCCCCTCGCCCACAGGTGGGCTCTGTGTGCAGCCTCTGGGGTCCCTGCACCCACTCCACAGCCCTCAGCATGCTCACAGAGATGCACTACCCAAGGCACTACTGCCTGGCTGGAGTCAGCTGCTAGCCAAGAGAAACATGGGCCCTGCATGGTTTTATAGGAAGTATAAAAGAGGACTGAAATACTTTTTCTCAGCTTGTTCTTAGGTGGGAAGTTTAGATCTGGGAGGCTCACTTTTCCCTTGAAGATTTTATGGGGGAGCAGAGAACTAATTCTTAGAAAACTGTGACAGAGAGGAAGGATTTTTTAATCCATACTGTGCTGAATTTTCAGTCTCTTTACTTCAAGTACCCTTTACTCACATGGAAGAAGCATTCACCTTGCTAGATGTTCAATGCTACCAGAGCCACAAGAAATTATCAGGGATGTTCCAAGTTCATATTGCTAGATTCTGTTACTACATTAATTATCAAAACCAATGAAAATATTACCCTATGGAACTTAATCATGTGGATTTTAATCTATTTTAAACCTATGTCTACTGAGTTCAGCAGACAAATACATATGTGGCTTTCATATCTTACATAAAGGAATGAAACAAGAATTATAAAAACCTTTGGAAGATAAGTGGCTCCTGAAGGTTTTTGTTCAGCTCTTCTTAAAAAGCAACAAGAATTCAGCAACAGACATTTCTGAAATCTTTTGCCCAGGCAGCACATCTGCCCTTTGAGAGGTAAAGAGGGTCACACACATGACTCCCCTGGGCTTTTCATGCCCATTGCCATCAGCTCCTTGGCTGATCTGGTCATGCCTTTCTCCCGTGGCCAGAGACAGCAGAACATGGCTTAACTGACATATGACCTAAATCAGATTTACAGACAAATCAAATCCTTATTTCCAGAGAATTTGTTTCAAGGCTTACATTAAGGCAACTTGCAACCTAGGCTCAGCAGAGATAAAATTTTAAATCTTTTGCACTTTAAAAGGTTTACCATGTCTACGATGGAGACTGACCCCATTCAAGTCTGCCAGGGAAATGGCAACACCACAACATATTTGAGATTTTAACTACTGTCAGTACACCAAAGATATGATATAGCAGCAAATACAGAATGATGAATCAGCAGCTCAAGATTTTCAGTGAGAAAATACGTGTAAATTAAAGACAATATTTTCAAAATGAACACAGCTTCAGAGGCAGAACAATGCAGCAATCTAAAATAAATGTTATAGCGCTCTATTTTAAAGACTATTTTGTCTTGGGTAATGGGGAAGGGAAGGTGACAGACTTAAGAGTTGGGGAGTGAGAAATCATGCAGGCTCTGATTAATCAGAACTGTCTACCCACATTTGCCTACACAAGCAGAATTAAAACCATCAAACAAGTTTTAGGGCCAGATCTCAGAGACTGCAGTGGAAATAATATGTCCTGACATTTTTAGAGTTAAAGTGATAAGGATGAGTGCAGTATTTTGTCATAACAAGTCCTGTGGTCATTTGCAGAGGATATCACAGCTCTACTTTTGAGAAGAAAGAGTTAAATTACTCAGAGCTATTACATCCTGTCTGCTGCTTGGCGGGACCACATACTGTGACAGCTGCGAGCTTTACATCCTCTACAAACTGACATTTTACACACATACTGAGTGCATCACACTGTTCAGCTTGTTTTCTCTATTAGCCTAAGCAATTAAAAAGGCAGCACTTTCCCTGCTAAGAGGTGTGCCAACCCCTCTCTTTTGTGTTAATGGTTAAACAGCAACCCTTTACCTTTCATTTAGAAAGGTTTTCTTTCTAAAGGGCATCGATACATGCTACATGTCTCGCTTTCTAAAAAAGCTTTCTTCTGTTGTGGCTGGGATTCTTTTATTTGTTTCTTCTTCTTAATTAGTACAGCACAATAAATTTACGTTCAGTTCAGACCACATCAGAATAACTCCAAAGGTCATCCAGATAACCAAATCTGATACAAATTTAAAATAAAGATCCATTATATACATTTATGTCATGCTACCTATCAGGGCTTCTTCCACTGCCTTGGCAGAAATGGAAATAACAAATAGAAAATGTTAATGTAGATCAGAGCTGAATGTACACCAAAAAAAACCCCAATCATCTACATAATGAGTCATTCCACTGCTCTGTAACTATCTCTGTAAAAACTATACTTTGCAACACTTGTAGCAGAAAGAAGCCCTTACTGGCTCTTGGACATCTTCTGTCACCACTGAACTCTGTCTCTTTCCCCATTTTACAGTCCCTTCCCCTGCCACTGCATTACTCCATGTTGATGGTAAATTAAAGGTGAATTCCAACAAAGTTTAAAACTTAGTCTTCTGGGTATGACACTGTGCAAGTGCCTACAGATCCCCCAGCTTTGTCCTCTCACTGATTCCATGTCTTTACCTACCCACACCTATTATGTCTCAGAAAGCAAGATATATCCTGGCAGTTATTCAAATTGCAGGAGGAGAAAACCAAGGTAGCCAGCTCTGCCCTTTCTCTAAATAGGTAAGACCTTTGCAAGACTTCCCTAATACCTCAAATTGTTCCTTCAGAAAGTTTTTTCTTCCCCATATTCTTCCACTTTCAGCTTCGTGGGGTACATTTTCGTAATGCCCACAGAACAGCCACTCTTGATCTCAGAAGAGCAAAACTGCCAGGGAAAACCCAGCTTCAAAAATTTTTAATTACAGCAGAGAATAATCTGATCACACTGACAAGCTCCATATATGCTATCAGTCAGTTTCTGAAATTGCACATCCCAAATCTTATGTCTGGAACAGGAGATTCTCCGCATTAGCCCTCACAAAGACACGGCGTGTAGCAGTACAGCATCTCCTGACACACCAGATGGCACTGGGAGGTTCATTCCTTAATCTGTTGACCAGCTGTGCTCTCCAGCATGGAATTGCTAGAACTGAAAGCAAATGATACTCCACCTACGAGACCTCTAACACTTCAAAGGGCACTGCTAGAAAACAATCTTCAGCTGAGTCCTGGTGTTTTGGTAAGTACTCTGCCAACACAGGATCCCCATTATCCTTGTCATGCAGCTTGACAGAAGCTGCCTTGTGCCCACACAGATTATGCCTAACTTTGTTATGATATCCTACTGAGATGGAGAACCTTGGATTGGTTGTTTGAGAGCCAAACTGGCTCTGGCCAGGAAATCTGTTTATAACTTGGAAAGCTATTTCCAACATGGCAGTAAGTGATGGTTAAGGAAAAGTAATATGTATTAGGTCAAATGCCCCAAATATTTTGTGTACTTAGCATGTCTGGTTTCTACCTAAAGAAATCCAGTTTGTGCACTGTGGGACCATCCTGTGAGGTAAAATGAGTCATATTAAGGATGGATCAGTGGGTTCACTTCAAAAAGGCACTCCTGATCTGAATTAAAATGCTTGCATGAACACAAGATCCTCTAAACTTCCTGAACCCACAACCTTGTCCAGAAAGGAGTTCTACAGATCCACTGCATAAATAATTATCTGAAATCTCTCTCTTTTGTTTGCTTTGCACCTGGTCCTGACTAGCACCATTTGGCACTTAGGTCTTATACTGGAAGAGATTGCAAACAATCCCTATTTACCTCTTTCCCATGCTTTAGGAGCTCTCCACACAGTCTATTCCCTGCAACTCTTCTCTTTTCCAGGCTGAAAGGACACACATGTAAAGTCTTCCTAATATGGAAGCTGTCTGTATCACTGACCATGCCCACTCTCTTCTCTGAACAACTACTGTGCTAACACAGCCCTCTGAAATAAGGTGCTGTCAAACACAGCTTACACAGTAGTATGAAGTAGCATATACTTGCTGGTTTACCCTCTATTCATTTTCTAACAGTTTTAAACACATGGTTAACATTAATGCTTCTTAACATTTGCCTTCTTGATCAGCCCTGTCCTAATGCACTCATGAAACCATCTGTCATTACCCCAAAACCTCATTCCTGAGTGGCAACACTGCAATTTGACCCTAAAAATGAACAGGACTTTACAGTCAAGTTTGTCATAAATGGAACAGCATTTAATGCAATAAAGAAATCATTTTTCAGACACACATCAGCAACAAGAAAAGCTGCTATTAACACAGCTTGTTAACTCTGTAGCTCTGCAAGTTGTTTGCAGTCATTACTATTTGGCCATTTCTTGCTGCCCTACAAAATCATCATCTAATAACAAAACTCTTAATCTTAGTCTCCTGGAATTTTACACACTTACTCTAGCATCTGTTCCATTTTCCCTTAATCTGTTCTTCTGGCATGTGTGTGCCAAAAGGAGGGATTATCTCTCTAAGTATTTTACACCCTTCACAATACATTCCAAGTGAAATGATCAGGTATTGCCTTTATAGATACACAGCATCTATTTCTAGCGAACATCAGACAGAACAAAAAAACCTTCTAAAAGTTATGCAACTACTTCTTCCCCCAACTCCCCCATGTTCTTTTTGCTTCAAGGCACGAAGAATTTAAGCCCAGGTTTTCAAATACAGAAATATTGTATGTATCAAATGTGCTGTGGAAGATCGGTACTGACCAGTCTTGCCTAAGCAGCGCTTCTACTGATCTGCGTGGGCACCTGGGTCTGCAGAAGGCAAAGTTGTGATACATGTGGTCTGTCTATAGGAGCCTATCCAGAATATGCAGTTTTTTCAGCTTATGAAGGAGGACAAACAGAGCCAAGGCAGTTCTCCATGCTTTACTGCAGCAGCTAAGCCTGCCTACCTAAAGGGCTGCCTTCTTTAGAACTGTGATGTTACAATGACTTGTGTGATCATGTTGCCCTGACAACCAATGGAGATCCTCTGTGCAGTTAATCTAGCAGACATCTGTAATTTTGAGACAGATAGCCCTGAGTTTCATTGCTCACTGTCACTCACATTTCCTACCCTCCAAAAAAAACACAAGGTCAAGATCAGAAGTGTGTTGTACAAACCCGGTGTTGTGAACTGGCATTACTGTTAACATTGCATCCCTTCACTTTGGCTGCCTGGCTGGTACTGCTGGAGCACAGATCAGTATGAGAGAGTCTATCTCACAGTCTTGGAGTGTTCTGATTTACAAAAAAAAGTCAAAGAAGAAAGACTGTACACTTACCTTCAAGACAGTCCACTGCTCTACCACTATTGCATCATAGCCCTGCGTGGTTTTACTGTCTTCTACAGCAAAGTCTTCGAAGAGAAATACTCCATCCATTGTCCCGTGTAAAGAATCTGTGAAAACACAGGGCTGCACGTAAGCTTTATAGAAGACACTCCATGTGTATTGAGGCATCTGAATTTATTAATAACATATTCTTCCAAGGATGTTACTAAAAAGTTCATAGACATTCTCTGACAGTCTAGCTCTGTTAAAGGAATGAGACTTGTATATCTAGCAGTTTTAAGAGCAGTCCTACTCCCTAATAGCAAACCTTGCTGTCCAGTCTGCTATTCCACCCTTTGCCATCAGAAACCATGTCTCTCCCATTCCAAGCAGGCAAAAGTGATTCAGTCCTCAGTTCAGCAGTACTGCTCACCTACTTGAAGCTATAAATACACTAAAGACCATGCATTATGTCAACAGGTTATTTTCAAGGGGTTTTGAAGGTACACGGGTTTCTTTTTATGATATTTATGATATTGATACTTGTGACTATATCCATTCATTCACACAAGTCAGAACCCTGCATATGGATCAGCCACTGCAGACACAGTGATCTACACGGACTAAGGATGATCTGGCGTATCTGAACAGTGTGAAAGAAAAGATACATTCATAACTATTTAATCAATTTATGAAGGCATTTTGACCATCTGGTTCAGTGCCTCTCTGTTCTCATTTGCATTCCCTACACGTTCAGCCTTTTTTCAGACAACACATACTCTTAAAGTTACTTGAGCAGCACTTTCTCCTTTAACTCAGCCACACACTCCATAACCAGAAATTGTTCCCATATACCAGAACTCAGGTTTTGTCAGCTCCATGACAGAACAGAAACGGAATAACTGAAAAAAAAACCAGAACTGATTTTTCTTTGTTAAAATAAGCTGATTGATGGAACAACAGAATTATGTTTAGGGAAACTGTAAATAACCAGGGCTGTGCTCTTTACAAACAGAGAAAACTCTTCTCACATTGTCAAAAAGCGTCTTTTTCAGCCTTTCTAATATGTACAATATATCTACCCTGTATGACTGATTATAAAGACCTTGCTTATCCCCTCCCCAAATGTTGTATTTTGCATGATAGTTTCCTTACATTTCTAGCAACACTATATTCCTTGAACTGGTATGATACATGTTTTTTAAATGCAGTCACACATGCCAAACTGACATTCTTGAACTGACAGGGGAATTTTCTAGATAAGCCTGCTTAGGTGTTTCATCAGGGTCATCCTGCTTTCCTGGTGGATGTTACGAGGTCAAGAAATGCCAGCAGGAAGGAATTGCTGCCTCCAAGAGAAAACATATATCAAACTCAGAAACAATTTTCACAAAGGAAGCAGTGAGGAGGATTAAGAGGCTTCTTACCTCTTGCAGACACAATCTCAGTCAACATCTTCCAATGTCATTATATGATCTAAATTCAATTTATTATCTGGAAATAACAAATTTGTTGCAGGCAAAGCCCACAACAGACCAGACTCCTATATCTGGAGGCTTATGCCTACACACACACACTGCAGCAAGACTGCTGCTGCAGGTGTCAATGCACAACCCCTCTGTTTCTATTTGCACAGTCCCTTATCTTCTTTTGCTGCTGTTGCAGTCGAGTCATTAAGTTGCAAGTCAGGAGATGCAAGTACTTGTCTCTAAACTAACAAAGCTTTTTTTTTTTTTTTTGGTTGTTCACTTGTGAAGGAAAAAGTTGTAAACCACTTACTAGGGATTATCCTTGAGATTGTGCTGGGAGACTGAAAGAAGAAGAAAAATACTCTGCCTACTTTCACACTGTTTCCACAAGCAAGTTTCCTGCAACTCTATCTAAAATAAAGAGAGCTGAAGACTCCTCACCGCTACAGCAAGCCAGGATTACACATTGCTCCAAGGTGGATGAGCTGGACTACAAAGCAGTAACTCCTGTCATCCAGACAGATTTCTCATCCAAGTGAGAATAACAGACGTTTTTGTTGTGAAATAACAGGCCAGATCACTAAGTAACTGGGTTACAGGTTTGAAAACACAGGGACAGCAAGCTTGCCACATACCAAAGGGTCCAAGATTTAATTACTGGATTTCATTCAAAACCAGCACTTTGTTAGACCTGATACTACAAAGGGGAACCAACTCAATTTCTGTGAAATATCACATTCACATAACACTTTGGGTGTTGACCCAAACCCATATCCAAATCTATTTCAGGATGCTAATGTACAAATAGTCCTTTAATTTTCCAAAGCAGAGATGACAGGACAGCACCTAAGACTGGAAGCAGATCCCTACCAGACACAGACACCCAGATCTCACCAGGGCAGCTTTATACACACCAGTGCACTGCTCCTGTATTGTGAATTCCTTTAATGAAATTCAGTGTCACGCTGTTGGCACAACTGCAGCTTGAGCTCTCCCCCTACCCTGTGTTTGCCAGCTAATTAATAAGCGATCACAACACAATCAGCAGGCGTGTGTTTACACTCAATCGTAAATCATCCTTTATGTTTCATTCTGCTGAACATTCCACTCATGCAATTCACAGCTTCCACATATGTGAAGATGATGGCACATATGCAATGTTTTAGAAACCAATAACTGAGCTCGGGAGACCCTACAAGCAGCAGAAACTTCACTTGGCAGTGCTGAGTTTATGGTTGGACTTGTGATCCCAAAGATCTTTTCCAACCTAAATGATTCTAAGATTTTGCTTCCTTATTGGAAGAACAATGTAGCAGAAGGATACATCCATCAGTCATACAATCCATTTATTTTTTAATGTTTTTTTTTTGCTAGTAAAGCAACCCATGGAAAATGAGAAAACTGGAAGGGGAAAATGATGACGGAAAGACAGCTGCAAATGTAAAAAACTCTGTCTGTTCAACAGAGTGATGCTAGTGAAAAACTACAGAAACTGGTTGATGACAAGCACTGAGATTTCCCTCTCAACCAGAACCAACCTCCTCTCTCTACCTGTTGTGCCACAGTGTTTTTTAAACATTCACACCATGAATACACACCTGCCAATTCTCACATGTCACACACTGGCCGCACATTTTACCTTTTACAGGTCATGTACTACACTTCCAGAGAAAGAGGGAAGCACAGGAAAGAATAAATGGATAATTAATTCCTTTGCATGTGAAGTATTTGGAATGCTGAGAATAATGGGGGAAAGTAGAATGCAGCAGAGAGAAAGCTAGCAGGGTCCTGTTTTGAAGAAAGGCTTATAACCCATGCTATGCCGTCAGGATCAGCAGCAATTTCAGTGCACCTCTTACACAGAGGTGTGGAAGGACAAAGAAATGGCCAGATGCACTGAGTTTATCTGCAGTACCTTTATCACACAGGGCTCTAGATCTAAGAGCAACTTGACAGGCACGTGTTCTAGAGCTGGCCCACTAGGTGAGATGCACCTGATCCAACAATTTCATAGAATCATAGAATAATTCAGCTGGATGGGGACCTCAGGAGGTCTCGAGACCAACCACATGCTCAAAGCAGGTTCAATACAACTGCAGACCAGACTGCTCATGGCTTTATACAGTTGCATGCTCAAAATCTCCAAGAATGGAGATGGCACAACTTCCTGGGCAGCCTCTTCCAGAGAGTGACTGTTTTCATTATGAGAAAGTGTTTTTTTATATCCAAAAAGGACCTCTCTTATTTCAACTTATGTATATTTTTTCCAATTCTCCTACCACACACCACAATCAAGGGCCTGGATCCACCTTTTTGATTGTCTTCTCATAGGCACTGCCAGGTCCCCCAATGCTGTCATTTCTCCAGGCTGAACTAATTCTCTCGAGTGCTGGTTCATCTTCAGCTTGCTGCCAACTAAAATTCCCCTGGACCTTTCAACATAGTTGCTACTCAGCCAGGCTGTCCCCAGCCTGGATTAGGGAAAAAGCCTCTCCCTTCCCAGAGGCAGGACATTTGTCCTAATGGAATTTTAAACAACTCCTCCTGTCATGTTTTTCCAGCCTGCCCAGGTTCCTCTGGACAGCAGCCCAGTTCTGAGGCACATCAGCTGTCTGCTGAGTATGGGATCATCCAGAATTTTGACAAAAGCAAGCCTCCTTGCCTCCTGTGCATCATTGATAAAATTGTTAAACACAACAGGCCCCAGGATAGATCTCTGTGGTACTTCACTTTTTACTCCAGGTAAACTGTGACCTATTACCCACAACCCTCTGAGTCTAGCCATGTAACTAGATTTTTACCCATCTAGGCTGCATGGTCCTAGCTTGGATACAAAAATATTGTGGGAGCCACTGCCAAACTCCCTTGATGAATTCACCCAAAAATGACATCTACTGCTTTCTCTTCACCCACAAATCATTATTTTATCACAGAAGACAATCAGTTCCAAGTATGTTCTACTCTTCTTAAATCCATGCTGCGTGTCCCCAATCACTGTCCTCTCCTTCATGTGTCCACGAGTTCCAAGAGGACCTACTCAGTGATCCAGCCAGAAATGAAGTGAGGCTGACCACCCTGTAGGTCCCTGGTTTGTCCTTTTGGCCTTTTATTTTACAGACCGGTGCAACCTTTGCCTGTGTCTGTGAAGACTAAGGCAAAGGAAGCACCAAATATCTCAGTCTTATCTAGATGAATCCGATCTTTTTTGCATGTCCTCATGTAGGATGAGGTGGATCACAACACAAATCCTACTGACTGTATTGGTCCAAGCCTAGATTTCCAATTATTATATTAGCACTACAGGGTGACAACTCATACACAGATTCCTGCAGGGCAGACTTTATACATTTATTCAGATCGATGTTACCTAACCTGCCTACAAAGATCAGTCATCTAAAGCTTTAGATGGTAAATTGGTCTTTCCAGTCTTCACTGTTTCCTATATAAAACACTTCCTGATTCTGATGCAGTTGTAGTCTCTTTTGTTAATCTCTTGTTTTGTTAATCTCTTTTAAGGTTCAGCTCCTGAAACATAGCCTAAGTTTAAAAGTTTCTTAGAAATTCCAAATATTCATCCATTTGCAATAGCACAGTAAGAAATGCCAATAAAACAAAACATTCTGACTTTGCTGTTTGTAGTATCATTTCCCAATCTCTACTCTTGAATTTCCCAACCCAATCTCTTCACTTTTTCTTAAAGAAAGGGCTCCAAAAGCAAAGGTTACAATCAATGTCCTTCCTCTGAAAATGCTCCATTACCACTGCATCTTTTATTAAGGTTTCCTACTGTGCACAAAAAGCTGTTTTCACTGGGTTGTATAAATATTTGATGTAGCTCGATTGACAAAAATGTATTTTGATGTTCTTGCTTCTGATTTACAGGAGGTATATGGGAAAAGATTACTTACTTTACCATGACAGCTGTCTTGGCAGGCGACAATTTTCCTCCTGTTGTCTTTGAACTACAAATTCTTCTCATCTAGGAAAACTAACCTTTAGGCTGCTGTTGCTCTCAATGAGGAAAACTAGCTCTCGGTGGCTTTATGGGGCACGTGACCTGAATGTCTGCCTTTGCTTTGTATTTGCATTCCTCCCCCCTTCTGAATCTTTTCACCTTCAGCACACACAGAGAAAATAATTCCATATGGATGATAAAAATCCCAGTACTTCTGTGGCTAAGGTGACAATAATTGGTCAAAGACATCACCAGCTCATCTCTGTCAGAGACAGATGACAGAGACAATCAACTGGACTCTCTTAAAAACCTGATTACTTTCTTCTCCCGAGAAAGTCACATTTTGTTTCATTTGCTTTGTGTTTAAGTACTATCAGTGTTTTCTGGCTGGTTGGCTGGCTTTTTCTAGGTTTGAAAGGCAGAAAATTCACAGACAGCATGGCACAACAAATACAAAAATGCTAGGCACTTAAAGAGCTGCAGTTCAAAACAACTGAAGATGAACAGGCTTGTGATTACTCTGTTAAGACATCAAAATATAACCTTGAAGAGGTTTGACTCTTCCTGCCTTCTCAGAGTGCAGACTGGAGACTTGCTGCTACAGGAAAGAAGGAGACCCACCTGTTACTTCCTTTCTATTTGGTATTAATCTGTAGCTTGCTGCTACAGACTCTATTCTCACTAGAAGAGGGCAAAGGTGAATTCCTATGGTCACTTTAGATCACTAGGCAGGATCAGTTTACATCTGGGACTACAGGCAGCATTATCAATTACATGAGCTGGACGAAAAACACCAGCAAGTAACTGAAGTGCAAATTTAAATAAATAACTGTTATCTGCCCACATGAGAACGTTCAAGGACCAAACGGCTACTGTTTCTAACTTACCAGCAAAATCTGAATACATTTAATATATGGTGTAACTCTGCATGGTTTACATATTGTGATCAGCAATTGTGTTATATTTCTGTTTATAATTATCTGGTACAATAAGCAAAAAGAAACAATTGTTACCCGTGAACTTTAAAACTCCTTTAAAGACTAATTATTAAACTGTTAGCAGAAGGAAGAAACAGATTTATGACTACTGACAATCTGGAAATCTTCACTTCACTGGGTATTCCAAGGACAAGGGAGAAAAGAAAAAGATAATAACCCTGCTTTTAAGTCTAATAAGCAAAATAATGAATTCATACTTTAAGCCAAAAAGAAAACCAGCCCCCAGAACAAAGAAATGTGATATAGCCAAATAAAGAAAGTATGCTGATACTACCTTAATTTGGAAGAGGATTAATCAGTGAATAAGACTAGATATGAAGAGTTGGACAGGCTGCCATAGAAGTCTAGAAAAAAGTAAGGAACTGAGAAGCCCTCAGACCCCTCCTTCTCCTCTTGTCCCTACCCTGTGTTGTTTGATACTGACTGGCATATGAGTGACAAAGCTGTTCCATTTCTCTGCAGCACAGAAAAAATTAGGATTTAGATGATAAAACATTTAACTGTAATTAATAGTAACTTACAGATATTCTTAGTAAATGTTCTTCTGATAGCATAAAACACTTGTAGAAACATTGTTTCAGCTTTTTGATTTCAAAACTTGTTCCTCCTGTAATCATAAAATGCTAATAATATTTTTTATTAATTATTCTTCTTCAATCCCTAATCAAACTTAATCCTTAATCTGTCCACTTTTACATAATTTGTTGTACTGTTTGCGTTGAAATTTTATTGCCAGTATTCAAGCCTATTTTATCTATGTCCACAGGCAGCTATCCAGCACTCCTCACTCTGGTATCCAAGTACACGAACCTCCCACAGGGCTCTGCTATGTAAATGAACTCTGAAAGTTTAAATAACGGAAAAAATGTTGTGTTTAAAACGTTCTAGAGTGAACTGACAAGCAGATTTTATTAAAAAAATACACTGAGTCTGATAACTGAGCCTGATAGAGCCAATTAGCTTTGCCTCTGTGCAATTTATATACATAAAGTAAATGACCATTTGTTTTTAAGCAAGTTAACTAGCAATTACAAGACTTTCCAGGAAGCTGCGTGAAAGCATTCCATCAGCTGAACTTTAGACCTTCCCTTTTTTTTGCTGCTTGTTTGTAAAATGAAAAATTAGGATTGCCTGTTAATTTCCTGATTGACTTTTACCAGAACTGAGTCATATTCCTGTGTTTTATCCCGGATTCTGGAATTCAGACCAACAGTAAGAAGATTCTCTGGAGACAGCTCCCCTACAATTTTGATGCATAAACCAACTAATCTTAGTAGGAATGTGCAATCTCTGGGTTACCACACTCCTTCTGAAAAATGCAAAACAAACCAAAATTGGGCAAATGATTCAGCCATAAGCACTTTAACCATGAAGTATACCAGTCACATAATTTTCCAATAAAATTAATCCAGCTGCAACTTCAACATTTTTATGTTCAAGTACTTCCCTTCAACTGCTCTCATGGCTCCTTGGTAATGTCTCTTGGATCTATGCACCCAAGTCTTTCTCTGTACGACAGGGTTGCCTTCAAAGCAATGCTGGCCATGAGTGTGGTACAGACTGGCTACAGTACTAAGCTGGACCCACTGCCACTCTTCCAAAACATGCAAAAAATCTAGGATTTTTGATCTTCTTAAAATTAAAACTGACCTTTATCCATCACTCATAGCTAAGATGAAACAAACAGAAGACAATTTTGTAAAACAGTGTGCCATCCTGGTGGAAAGGGTCACTGCAAGAACTGGAATTAACTGACTTCTTGTTGGCCAGATAAAACTCGAGCCCTTGCCCCAGCTGCAATCAAAGCCAGATGCAGTGTCTGGCCGGACAGCAAAGTCACCCTTCTATTTATGTCATCTGTTTTGCAATCTTATTAGTTTAATTCACTTTACTTGGTACTGTTTATTAACTTTGTATATTTCTGCAATTACAAAATCATCTCTAGTGTGTTTATAAAAATACAATAGATGATCTGTTTTCCTTATTCAAATGCCAAAATATTTTCTGTACTTTCATTCCATTTCACAAAGAGGTTGATCTAATACAAATCTGCCCCAAGTCTATACTAAAGCACCTCCCAAATATCTTCTCTTCAAAGATAATGACCTCCATTAGAGGAGAAAGGAAAATAATCACAGTATAATGCTTTCTGTAATTTCCATACCATTTACCATTCCAAGGCTGAAGATGGCGTTTACCAGTGAGCCTCCTTTCCTGAAGTGATCTGTCATGTGCTCCAGCCAATTTGCTTCTAAGCTGTTGACAGTCTGCCCATTCCTGGAGATCCTCATAGGGATAGTCACTGTATAATACTGGCTGCATTTTTGTGGGGTTTGGGGCTTGTTGAAGAGAGCGAAGATCTCTGCTTCTACCAAAGAGTAAAAAAATGGAATAATGCAACAACCATATTGTAAAATTTCACCTAAAACAATGCATAACACACTGTCTGCCCTTGCCTAATTATGCTGTGCAACTGCAGAAGATTCTTTGGGATGTGGTTATCTCCTTAACACATTTCTGCAGTCCAACACAGCAGGACTCTCTCAAGACCCAATACAGTATTTTGCTTGCTTTTACAGTATTTCTTACTCACAATGGATTCACTGTTGATAATAAAATATTTAAAGACAGTAATACCTGAATACTAATGCAACATTCCTCTATGGGAATCATCAGCTAAAACATGAAATCTTACTGCAAATTTAGAAGGAATTGCATTCTGTAGATCATGGCCATTAAAGTATTCAATAACTCAGTTTTGATAACACAAAAGCATGGAAAAAGCCAATGGCAGTCTCATCTCAAGAAAATGCAATGAATCATTCATGTAGAGACTCTGGTAGCTGCTTTGTTGATTTACTCTGGATCTGAGCCAAGGTGAGACATTAACACAACAGCAAATGAATTTTAAAAATGGAATTGTGAAGGGTCTTGAAAATTAGCACATCTTCTAGACTCTTTTCCATGTCTCCTCCAGTATATTTTAAAAGCAGCTACTACAGGAAAAGAAGTCACTGCTGAGAGCAAAGCTGAGCTTTCACAGCCCTAAACTGGAATTAACTTTAAAAGCAGATATCCTTCTCAGAAGGGTATAACCATAATTAAAATAACCAATTAAAAATTTGGACATTATCATTTTATTTATTAATGGACAAGGAAATAAATGGTATAATTTCTATTCACTTCCAAATGCCAAAAATTCTCCTCAAATATATTAATATGAAAGGTAAAGCTATTACATGAAATCCCTTCACTCAATAAGCTCCTCTTGTTTCCAAGCTATTAGGTTCTTACCCAAAGCAAAAGTAAAGAAAGAGATCTCAAGACAAATGTTAAGATTGCTCTCTAACAAACATCACTGAGCAAGAAGCAGTGTGTAAATTGAAAAAGATATCAGAAAGGAGATGCTCAGAAACAGGCTGGCAGCACTGGAAGAGAAGAGCTGGAAGCTCATAACTATCATTAGGTCTCATGAAAAGAGACCTAATGATCTTAGACATTAACTATATTTTAAATAGAGTAGAAAGGAATAAACATTAACGTGTTCCTCTTGCGGTTCCCCACTTTTTTAGAAAGAATGAAATTATGATAATCCTACCTCAGAAAAGCACACACCGAATGCTTCTCTCATCATTTTGATTCTGACTCCCAGAACAGTCTTTTGTTGAAAAAGGAGATTTTTCTGGTGCATATTAAGACACTGATATGAGAAGCTGGACATGACCCAGCAATGTGTGTTCACAGCCCTGAGCTCCAACCCTGTCCTGGGCTGCATCCAAAGCAGCGTGGCCAGCAGGGCCAGGGAGGGGATTCTGCCCCTCTGCTCTGGTGAGACCCCACCTGGAGCACTGCATCCAGCTCTGGGCTCCCAGCATAGAAAGGATGCTTGCAATGGGTCCAGAAGAGGCCACAAAGATGATCAGAGGAATAAGGCACCTCTCCTATGAGGCAAGGCTGAGAAAATTTGGGCTGTTCAGTCTGGAAAGACTTCTAAAGCAACCTTCCAGTACCTGAAGGGAGTCTACAAGAGAGATGAACAGAGACTTTGTACTGGGCATGTAGTGATAGGATAGGGGATGATGGCTTCAGACTAAAAGAGGGCATGGTTAGATTAGATATTAGGGAGAATTTCTTCATGGTAAGGGTGGTGAGGCCCTGGAACAGATTGCACAGGGAAGTTGGGACTGCCCCATCCCTGGACAACCTGGTCTAGTGGAAGATGTTGTCTAACCCAAGTCACTACTGCCAACAGTTTTCACCAGTGACCCCAAATCTTCAAGCACAGCCGAAGACACCCTTCAGTTTGGTTCTAAGTAACACAGCACTTTTGGACATACTATTTGAATATCTGTACCTTGTTCACAGCCAAGTATTTTTCAACATTGCATTGAAAGCCTTTTACAAATGAGGGAAGTGAATGAGCACTACAAAACATTCAGGAATAAGTGAAGAAGCATAAAAGTAACACTTGAATAGTATAAAACCTAAAATAAAAAATATATTTAAGATCCCATAAATAGTAAAGAATATTATTTTTTTTCCTGAAGTTTTATGTAGGGGAGAAGCAGTTCAAGAGTGCTAACTTCCCATGGAATACGTAGGGGAAAAAACCAACCACCTGATGCTTTCAATCTTCACACTCCCAAGGAAGGATGGAGAACTGGTGCCAAAAACTGAAATACATTTTCCATGGGAGGAAAAGGGAGCGCTGTAATAACAAAAATTCATTCAAGACTAATAAAGAAATCAGCAATGTTGTACAGGATTTGGAAAAATTCTACTTTAGATGAGCTATCACATAAAACTGCCTTCTCAGACCTTCAATATTGGAAAGTATTTGCCTAACTCAGCAATTAAAAAAATGCATGAAAAATAAAGCTAAAAAGCACTCAAAGAAAGGTAACCAAGGAAGCTAAATACATTTTTTAAATAAACTCTCTTTTCTGGCAAATCAGCAGCAATCTTGGGGTGTTACAGACAAAAGCCGGGAAGACTGGATGTGATCAGCTTCACATTATGCAAAAATATTAACAACATGGTTACTTGTAGCAAAAGAATTTCAGTGTTCAGTAAGGAGAGGAACAGCATCAAAGAGATGATTAAACTTGCTAAGCTAACTCTCTCAAAGATAGCATGTAAAAAAGAGAAAGAAACGATCTGGTTAGACTTGCAGATAACTAATTTTTAACTATAAAACTAAGAGAGATTTTAAGTGTAAACTTATAGTGTTAGGATGACCCACCTCCAAGGCTGTAAAAGAGAAGAGATTGTTCAAACAACAGCTCTGCTTTGACCCAATCTGGGTACCCCCTTGCTTAATAAAAACTGAAGAAATTATGTTGGAAGGTTACTAGAGTGTGATGCAAACTGGATCCAAAAGCTAACTACACCGAACTGCAACGGAAACCAAGACAATAATCCAAGGAGTACAATGCAGAGTCATTCTGGGTCCTATATAGGAAATTCCCAAAGGGGTAGGATTGTTTGACTGAATCTATGTGAAGTCTGAGAGAATAGGAATAAATTAAAGTCAAGGACAGCTTAAGAAATTCCACCTACATTCTCCCCTGCATAGATTTGTAGCCTATAAGGAAATTAAGGGGAACAGTAAGAGAAATGAGTGTAAATACGGTTGTCTTGGATTTAAACAAACATAGAGAAGAAGTGTATTTTGAGGCTTAAACTGGAAACGGAGCAGGAATATTTTTCCTTTGAGTTTTCTAAATTACGCTGGTCTACATCCTATTTTGAACTACAGTTCCTGCTACAGAAGTGCAGGAGCAACAAACACCTTAAGGAGGGTATTGTAGATCTCAGCTGAGACTTGTGGTCTTTGATGGCAGTAAATGACATTCAAAAAGTGGAAAGCCCACCTGAGGAAAAATATGTCGAAAAAATGAAAGAAATAAAACTAGTATAAGGGTGAAAATCGTAAAAGAAAAAAAAAACCTGGAAGCCAAATTATTATGAGCCCCATTACCAAAATTTTATTACAAATTAGCAAACATGAGTCATTAACAAAAATAACTGCTGTTTTCCAGTTATTACAATTCTGACTAGAACACTGACCCCTACAGCAGGGATACTAGGAGACTTTAGAGTCCAGATCACATATATTCATGCTGTTCATGAGGTGGTTTAACTCCAGCTATTTGTTCACCTGCTACAAAGGAGCTAACTGTGATAAGTCTTTGTGAATTATTCCTTCTGTGGCTGCAAAAGCTTGTCAGGCAGATTAGCACGGCTTTTTATTCAAACAGACAAAAAGGACACAAAGATCAAGAGCTCTCAGGGTATGGCAACAAATACAGAAATGAACCAATTCAGCTGAACAGCAGACAAAAAATAAGTCTTCACACTCAGGCATACATATGGGCCATAACAAAGCTGCACCTGCTTATATCATCTCTTCCTTTGCCATCTGACTCCTGCTCAGTTGTTCTGAACTGTGTAACCATGCTGAAATCAGGTTAAGTGGCTCATCTGGGGCATCTTTTCTTCACTATATTAGTGGCAATGTCCCCCCTGCATCCCCACCCCTCAAAGGAGCTGGGAACATAATCTAGGCAATTTTAACTTGGCTTTTATGTACAAGAGGTCACTGCAGTACTTACTGCCAGTAGGTGGTTTTAAACATCGTGCTGGCGTTTCATTCTCTGCAAGTCCATTTGTCTTGTCTGCTGCTTCTCTCACACTCAGGCTCTCATGTGGAGACTGTTCTTCACTTCCCTTCACAGACCTGGAATTCAGCTCCTCAGTAGCCTGTCCTTCACCTCTACAGCCCTCTCTGGATGCGGCACACTGGTCAACACTTTGCTCACTCTGTGTTGGAGTACTGCTTCCATCAGTGCTGTCTATTTTCTTGCCACCCGGTGAAACATGATCCTCGGGGTAATTTGAAACATTTTTATTATCTCTTGATTGCACAGAGTTGTTACTGGCAGGTGTCAGGGAGGCGCTGACAAGGCAGTTCTTTTGGGAATGGTACTGAGGTATAATTCCAACAAATTTCAAGCCTTGACTTGCAGCATCTTGAATCTACAAGTTGAAGAAGATTAGATTTTTAACTGTCAAGCTGTCTTAGCTAAATAGAAACACAGAAAATAACACCCTTTAAGGCAACCAGCATGTAATTTTGCTACTTTTGTCCACTACCACTAGAAATTGTCATGTTGCATTTATATNACAGCCCACATATTTCTTCACAAGAGAGGTATTTCTTACAAAAAGATTTTTGTATTGATTTTAAGAAATTGGAGACTTATTATTATATCTTCTGTTTTATTAGGTGTGTGATTATGACATTTATGCAAGGAAAAGCTTATTAATTCTATAGCAACAGTTGTTGTTTGTCCTATTTTGGTTTGAGACACAAATGGCAAACTTTCACATAATGAGTGCATAAAAGCAAAGCTATTTTAAAACATCACTTTGGGGAAGACATAGAACTCAGAACAGAAAAAGGCATTGCAACACAAACTAAGAAGAAGAAAAAGGATACTAAAAGGCTCTATCATTAATCTTTTACACTTCAGGTAAAGGAGGAAAATTAAGGAATCAGATCACAAAAGATCCTAAGAAAAAAAGGATTGGGCTAGTAGTAATGACAATTAGATAAAGCCAGCATTAGCTAACAAAGGTTTGAGATGAAGCAGAAAGAGAAATCTCTTTCAGGCAGACTCTGCACTATGGAGTCATCAGCCTCACACTCCTCCAACCCAGGAGAAGTGCGAGCGCAAGACAGACTTCTGTGAAAACATATGAGTGTCTACTGCTTCATTTATCAAAATCATTCACCAAAATGAAAAGGCTTCCATTTAATGTATACTCTTCACATAATGTAAAGTCTAAATACACATAAATCTTTCAAAAATAAATGCCTTGAAAATGGAGAAATAATTTCACTTTGTCTGCATAACACAATTCCAAAGAGTTAAACTTTGGCTATGTTCAAGTTAGCATGAACTTAGGAAAAACAGTTCAGTGGGACTTTTTTCAGTAGCAAGTAAAAAAGAAGAATTTTGTATCTTTTTCAGATTTAGGAGGAAGCTCATTTCTGCATCTTCTCTACATGCTTTGTGCTTCTTNTTTTTTTTTTTTTTTTTTTTTTTTTTGGATAAGGGGGTTTAATGAATCATTAATTTCATGGTTACATTACTGCTCCAAACACACAAACCTACAATGTCTAATCAACAAGAACTTCCTCTTTCAAACCACTATTACATTTTCCTTGTTAAATTAACTCTTCATTTCATGATCACAGGAATTTAAACAGAGGCCTCCAGGAAACAAGGCAATGGTCTTCACAGCTGTTGAGCCTGGGAAACATGGGATGCTGACTTAAGTAAAGCTCATTGCTAAACAGGACAATAAAAATACCATTAGCAGTATCCTGGCCAAAAGGGTATCTGTCTACAAAGAAAGTTAGCTTTTACTTTGCTCAGGAAGGTTTAAGTGAGTGACTATCAGTGGCAGATGCATACATAATGTGCTCAATGGTCCAGACGCTCCATTGTAACTTGATTAATACTTTTTTATATAGTTAGTGACTGAGTTACAAATTCATTTCATCTCTTACCACTTATCTACAGACACAACACTACATTTGTTTAGTAGGTTGCAGGGCAGCTAATTATAGAAATCTAACTAGTATGCAACTGTTAGAGAGTTTGAGGACGGTACATATGCGGTAATATTACTGCTCCTGGTCAATAAAGACTGCTTGTCAATCTACATCAGACTCCCACGCTGTGATATGGAGCAGAGAGAACAGCTTTCACAGATACTGTAGCAATGTTTTACAGTCTCAGCCTACTCAAAAAAATTGTGCTTGTTCTAAGGAGTACCTGAAGCTGAGGTGTTTCTTTTGAGGCTCTTGTTCTCAAAATAGAAACGTGAGAAACTGAAAACCAAATTACAGTCTTACCTGTACTGGGAGAACAGCTTAGCAGGAAGGTTGGGAAAAAGAGTTCGTATCTTCAAGGCCCTTTCCCAACAAAGTTAATACTGTAATTAATTACTGTTAATACAGTAATACTGTACACTACAGAACACAAAACCTTATTTAAACATGTACTGCAAAATTTCCCAATGACATATGGCAAAACCAAGCATCTCGTTTTTCTCAAGAAAGCAAATGTAGCTGGAAATGCAACATCAAAAGTGTGATGCAAACTGCAGAACAGGAAAGTGATGTATCAGCAGACACAGTCTCTCCTGTCAACTTTTCATAAAACCATGAAGATAGGTTTCATAAGAAAGTGTAAATGCCAAACATACTCAAACTACAAGGGCAATTTGTTTTTCAGGACCCTGCTAAGAGCTTAAATATTATGAAATTTTAGTTGCCTTCACATCCAGACTGAATCATGCCATCCAGTAGAAAAATATTTTCTGTTTCCTGTATTTCAAAGATTGAATATACGAACTTAAAAAAAGAAAAGAAGAAAAAAATAAAAGAAAAAGTAACCCAACTGACCAAACAAACAAACAAAACAAACAAAAAACAAACCCACACTTCAGTAACCGGAGAAGTTGTGCCCAGGAGATACACAGGACAGAAGGATTGTTTCTGCAAGCCACCTGCAGGTTTTGGACCCTCTTTTGACATTTTCTGCTGGAGCACACAGACAGTTATGTCTGTCACAGCCTTCTGGGAAAATATCTCAGCAGATGCAGTGCTGGGAATCAGAAAGAAGGCAAAGTATGGGAGAAGGAAAGGGTAAAGCTGAACTGAATGGGAAGAACGTGATGCTACTTGGACAGGGTCACCCAAGACATATTCCAGATCAGATAACACAATTACTTGTCTTTATATGCCAGTGTAGAGCACTAACAAAGGTCTGTGTTACACGGCACTGTATGACTAAATGAAAGGAAAAACATAAAAACAACAACTACGTCTCTACCACTTTTCACGTCAGACAAAAATCTAGATTTAAAATGCCTTTATGCTAGGTGATCAATACTAACTTTAACAGTTTTGTGACAATTTTTATACCTCGAATATACTATATACTTGCCCTTTACATCTTGGGGAATTTTGAAAAGGGAAATTCCAACAAAATTTAAAACAAAAAAAAAATCTTTGCTTCTTTCCCCAGATGGGAACAGAAACATTTTCATTGCCTCATAAAGTGCTGCTTGGATGATACTAACCACAAATACAAGACCAGATCTCCATCACAAAAGACGTTATTGTTCAACCACAGAAGCAGAACTTAACTCATTTATTTCAATCTGGATAAACCCCCAAGTGGGTTTACATCCAAATTCATTTGCAACTGGCTTGCAACAAATTGGATTTATGGCGGTTTAAAAATAGAATCTGCTTAAAGAAAGGGTGAAATTTCATGTGTACAGAGGGCCAAGGCAGTTTAACAATTTAATGTCATCCCTATAATTTGCTTGATTAGAAACCTGGCATTTTCCCCAAGGGGAAAAAAATGACAGATTTAGCCTTCGCTGTCTGCAAAATAAATATCAAATCTCCCACGAACTTTAGAAGGAATAGGAACAAGCACCGTGTCCAACCCTGATGTCACTACCTTAATTGAATTTTAGCTGGGGCATTTGTGCTAACATTCTTAACATTTGGGAAGTGTTACTGTTTACTTCAGAACTGCCTGACCGCTATGTTTATACTGCATTTGGAACAAAAGAAGCCATCAGCAGCACAAAGCAGTGTCACTAAACATTACGTTGATGTAGCAATTTATGTCCCATCTTTTTAAATATTTCTGGTTCCCTTGAAGGCTCCCTACCCTAATTAGAAAATGGCTGACAGTCTAAATTAAAGATCTGTAAAACCACGCCTGGCAACCGCACGTCTGAATGATGAAATCCTCTTTTCTGGAAAGTGCTTGTTTTACTCTGTAACTCTCACAGTCATGGGAGAACCCATGTTCAAGAGCTCATTTTGAACAGTCACATACAGGTTCTCTTTTCAAATCAGTTTTGAAAAAAGACACTTGGCAAGTCCATTTTACAGCCCACGTAATGCTTATGATTCCATGTTTCTTGTTCCATTGTCAGTTTCATAATGATCTCCTACTGACAGTGAGCATGATGGTACTCTTATAAATATGGAAACTCAAGGATATAGATCCCATGCTGAACAGAATCATATACTTTTATCAGCTTCAGCAATTGCTTACAAGGAGATCCTGATCACATCCCCGTGGGACAGCACACAGAAAATCAAACACTTCCAGCAAGCTCAGGGTAGTATTCCACCAAAATCAATAAAAATGTGAAACAACACACAGCAATTTAATAATGATGATCTCTCCTAGATAAGAATTTCAGACAAATTATTTAGTAAGTGTTAGGAATTTCTCTTAAGTCTTAAATGCCAGGAGCTGGACATTTTTGAAATGTGTCCAGAGAAAAAGCAGTTTTACTAATGTCATCATTAGTAAATGAGTTTACAGCAGTCCTAAATGGTCTCAAGGCTTACACTTTCTGATGACCTGGAAAAAAACACCTTCAAAATTTAGGCACTGAACATTTCATTCGTAGGTTTGCTAGAGGGTTCATAATATAACAAGGTACTGAAAGAATTTTGTAGAAACCCAGGAACAATTTATGAGGAACACATATACCAAAAAAGCTCTTAGAGAAAGGACATTTTCCAGGAGCAAGGAACTGCTTTTCTGATGGTCAGATGCATTTAGTTAGCTCTGCTGTGAACTTTGGGAAAGACTGCTACTTAATCCTACTAATGGCCAAACATATGGCCTTGGAAACAATAGCTGGTTAATTTTGCTCAGAGCTGTCTATTTAAACCAAGTACGAATTTAGTAAAAAAATGCTTGTCTGTCTGTTTATTTAGTTGTTGTTTTTAAAAGAACAATGTTAAAGGCACTAGGTGCCATAATGTGCACCAGAAACCATATCAGTGCATATCTCTAACTTCTTCTTAGGATTCAAGCAAATCTCCTTTGAAAACAGACTGCACCAGGGATCTTCATGCAAAAAAACACAACCTTGTGGTTTGAGGAGAATGCTATGTACTGCATGCCAGGAGTTGGAACTGGAAAAGTATGCTCAAGACTACAGTCTTCCAACTCTGTCCTCCTTCATTAATATTTAGTAGGACATGTTTCATCATAAATACTGCACATCCCCCTCCTAGTTTGCTCATTTATGGAAACAGATGTTTAAAATTAAGACAGGCTTTTAGTCTGCCTCTTATATTTTCCGTAGGTCTCAGATGCTCCTTCCTCAGAAGACAGGAACAGTCATCAAGAGTTTACTGCAAATTTTAAAACCAACTAAGCTTAGCTAATGTTTTAAAGGAGGATTTAGTTCTTTCTACATGACTCAAAACTTTGGGAACTTTGGTATTCTTGCATCTCTAATAACACATTACAAAAAAAAAAGAAAATATAATTCTGCTAATCAAATAGCAAAGCATCAACTGCTCATAGTTTTTCTATCCTATTACTCTGGACTGTTGCACTGCTTGCAGATTTCCAAACCATGCAATCTTTCTGACTAGAATCCTTCTTTGTTTAAGCCTCTACTTCCAATGCATTTTTAAGATTTTCCAATTTACATTCACCAAATTTTGAATTTGAGATAGTTCATGTTCACATACATAAAAGCAAATATAAATGTAGCTTTTAGAAAGTGAAATCCCAGTCTGCATTCAAGTTTTCAAATTATCAAGTATTTTCACTGTCAATTACATCAAAATAGGCCATGAGGGACAAAACACTGGAGGGATGCCTTGGAAAGTGCTGCCACAATCCCAAACCATTGAACTGCCATTTTAAGATCTCACTGCAATTGTGGCAGAGATACAAGAACTAAAACAAGGTAGAGAACAAGGCACTGAACAGGGCAAGAAAGCAAGCTTTGCAGTTTTACATGATGTTCCTTGGTAGTAGCCTCTGCAGAAAGGAACTGAAGCCTACAAACAGCACTGGGAGAAGAAATGTACCAAAGCAAGGAGCTACTGCAACTTACTGCTGTGCTGAGTGAAACAGAAGGTGGGATCTTAAGGCAGTGCTGCAGGAGATTAAATTACAGTAAACTATACATCTCCTGCTACTCCAGCCAAGAAAGGGGTGAGATTAACAACTTGAAATTCCTCTCCAGCTCATATTGTATTCACTCCTGAGAACAATACAACCACGCTAAACATGCAGTGTAGCACAGTGTAAGTACACTTGCTCCTTTCAGCATATTTCATTAGATGACAGGTCTTGAAACCAGTCTCATCCTCTGCACTCCTGGGTGTGTTGATTCCTCTCAATCCTCGCCTTTTAGCACCTGTTCCATCACTGAAGGCAAAGAGTGAACACTGCTGGCCACACGCTACAAAGATTCAGTTAGTGTAGTATTTGTCCAAAAGCCACATGATATACCTGCACACTCCCACCCTTCCCCTAACTCTGAAAAAAAGTCTTGAAATTATTCACATAATTTAGGATTTATTCCCTACAATTTGTTTTAGACTTGGGAACAACTGCTAGAGAGCAGCCAGCTATGCTCACTCAACCCAAATATTTGATATTCACTTTAAAAATAAGTCTGTGGAAATTCTGTGGAAATCCCAAGCTCTTGCTCTAGAGAACTGGCATTTTCAAAATGCAGACCATGTTCTGTGCAGGAATTTTTAGTGAGTAACTCCCACACTAATTGGTGAACATAAGCAAGGGGAAAATAAAGATTTACAGAAGTGCGTAATTGACTATTGCATCTAAAAAAACATTTTAGTAACTAGTGATAATGTGATTCAATATGAGTGAACTTTTAAATCACAAAAATTCAAAAATTTTTGGGATTCAAAAATCACAAAAAAAAAAAATCACATTTTCGTCCATCTCTGTTCTTGGCAGTGAAAACAAACAGAAAAAAAAGGTTCAGAACAAGAGGGGTATTTTAAAAAGTAGGAATTCAGGCTCAAACTTAGAGGCTTTACATTTAATTTGCAGGGAATACTACTTTTATTTTTATATCAACTGAAGAGTGTTTCTTTAAAATCATACTGTTTTATCAAGCCATCTGTTACACGTAGCCAAAATTACAATTTGAACAATTTGCTGGTAATTTATTTTAGCACAGTATAAAACATTATCATATTTATTGTTATTTAAAATGTTATTTTTTCCCACCAGACAGAAGTAGGATCATTAAAAATATCAACTATCAACTTCATAATATCTATTTTTATCTTGGGCAAGGGGATGACTTGAAAGCTGGTGGGGGCAAAGGATTATAAAAGCACTACCAGACTCCTGGGAGAGTCCTGAAAATAGTTTTGCAATGTCCATGGAAAATATATATCAACCCCACTCTTACAGAGCTTAGTCAAAAGAACACAAGTTGAAAGAAGCTTAAGCAGGAACAGATGTTTCCCTTCACACCAGGCTGTTTAAAATAGAGTATATGCTATTTTTTACCATCTCTTGTTATATATACACTAAGAAAATGTTAACAAAATGCACTTTAATAAATATTATCACAGCAGATTACAAACAGCTGAACTATTGATGTTGAGTTTCAAGTTCCACTTCATGACCATATCTACTGCTATCATCCAAATACTTAAAAAATAAAACAGGGGCTCTGTTTGCACTGAAAACATGCAGAAAACAAAGCTGTCAGCTAAGTGCTCAGCAATGGTTTTCATTACAATGCACTAAAGAAATAATGCTGTATTGTTCTCTTGCAAATACCCCGGAGAGAGAAGGTTTTGTGGTGGGATTTTTTGGGTTTGTTTTAAGGACGGAAATTATTTTAGAAGAGATTGAGATCACATCTAGGTAAACCATTCCAGGTAAGAAACAAGACTCTAGAAGGGTCATTTTTTAGCCACAGAGATAAAACTGAACTGCTTATTTGTTTGAAGAACAAACCTCTGAGCAGTATTAAAGACTCAATTTTTTCTCTTTTTCTCTTTTACTGCCACCTGCTCTGACTGTACACCCTGCAGGAAACTTCTGAACAGACCAGCTAAAACATATGTAAAATAAAGAATAATGCTTAGGATCACAATAACCATCTAAGGACCCCTGGTACCAACAAAGCAAACACAGACTTCACAGAAGAGATCCTTGTAAGACTGCAGCATCCGAGTCAAGAAATCCACCAACACACTAGTGTTCCTAAGAACACAGAAGCTGCATCTCTTTGTTCCTTCAAAAAATAAATCTCAATGAAAAGATTACGAGATGAAGAAAAAGTAATGAAAGAGACAAGAATATGACAAATGCTGGAACAGCTATATGAACCCCAGCATTTTTTAAATTATTCTTCTTATTATAAGAAAAATATGTAACATCACTAATGTTCACATTCATTATTTTTAGGAAATTGCAGACTTTTGTCTTCTCATTTCCTTGTCATGTTGCTAACAAAAAAAAATAATATAAATACATATTATTAGGGAGACATTGATATGTTTCTCATCTTCTACATCCTCTTGCCATTTCCTAATTAGATGCTGAAGAGAGTTTAAAAACTCAGAAGCTGAAAGTTCAGAATCATTTCATATTGCTTTCACACAAAATACAGGTATGTGAAGCCCCTCGTTTTGATCACACAAAACAAATGCTCATTTTGATGNATATAAAATAAGTGAATCACTCCCTTGACTAGAAACATTTATGGAAAAGATTTTAAAAGCTCTTGAAAATTTCTATAGGTATTTAGCTGTTATTTTAGAGGAGAAACAGAAGTCCTCCTAAATACTTCAAGCCTGCTTCTATCTTGTAACTTAAAAGAAGCTGGAGAATTAACCTGTCTTTTAAGAGCAACACTAACCCAAAAATCCTTCACCAATTAGAATCATAACACTGATGACTCTCCAGAAAACAGTGTGCATGGACTAAGATAGCAATAATTCTGAAAACTCTGTAACAGCTACAGATCAATGGGAGGGGAAAAGAATCAAGAGAGCAGAAAAGAAGGATCTCACTATTTTAATTAAATCACCAAAGAAGAGAAACATGCAGGGAGAGTGACCTGTAATTTTTCAGGGGGTGTAGCAGTTCCTTATCCAATCATTAAGCCAGTCTCCTACCTGAGGCTCCCTCCAATGGAGAGAGGGCAGATAACAGCAGGGGTATCAAACTGCTCCAAAAAATGTCTCACCCCTCAGGAGCACACTGAATTCAACTACAGTTTAGCAATGCATATTAATTTCCAGAGCATAAACTAACACTTGAAACATTTTCATGGCATGCCTCATGCCAGTTTTATTCCTGGTAACTTTTCCATAAAACTGTCAAGAGGGCTCAAATACAGTGGATCCTTTCAGCAATGCAGGATGAATAACATAAGTGTTAGTATTGTTCTTTCAAAATAGTGCAATTCTCTGCTCAACTTGCCTTTGTACCAGAGAGAACTGGTGGTCACTCTTTCAGAGGCCAACTCTAGATGAAGTACATGGGTGGCAGCATCCCTGCAATGTATTCTGTGGGCAGATTCCTCCTTGGGGTCTCATTCACTTATGTCTGAGAGGTACCATCGCTTCCATGGCCCAGCAATGCTATAACTAGGCAATAAAATAAATGTCAAGAAACTTACCAGCAAAGTCACTGTATCTGCAGGAGTCAAGATTATTTGTGGGGTGCTTTGGATTACAGAAGTTGTTCTGAGGATCAGTTAAGGGAGCAACACATTACTGGCAGCTTTGGAGCCAGCGGTAATGATTTGTACTCACTGAACTTGACCAAGACACAAGAGAGGAAACAGCAATGAGCAGATTTGACACACACTGCCTCATCCAGCAGATTTCATGGCACAATAAGCATTGTAAAGGTGTTTCACAATGGCAGTCTTTTACAAGTGGAACCAGTCCACTTCTGAAAATGCAGAAGCAATTACTCATCTGTATTGCCTTAGGTTTGCTGGAAGAAATTAGACTCATTTCCGAAGCAAGTAAGAACAGACCAGCAGGGAGAGATCCATGTCTAGCCAAAAACACAAAAGAAAGATGTCTGCATTTGGATTTCAGTTAAGCTGTCCCATTTTTAAACCATGCTCTTCTGTGCCTATCATGCTTCCTACTTCCACAGGGACAAGAAATGTGAATCCTGCAATTGTGTCACACTAAAAAAAAAATACCATACAGGAATTCCCTATGATGGTGCATTATTAAGGAGATAACCAAGGATCCAAAAATGTGCTTCCTAAATTTTAAGAAGTCAAAACTGGGGAGACAGGGTACAGAAAAATCCTCCATTTCCTAACCTGTCACCAACATGGCAAAAATGTAAACATAAAAGTAAAACCTTCTGCATGTTACAGTTCTAGACATGTACTAACTACACTGTAGATTCTAGACATGCATCAGATTGATACAGAACACAGAGGTCAGGAGAAATATATTTGGCATTCATATATGATTGTGCATCCAAAATAAATCTTTACTTGGGATGTCAGCCTAGCTCCTCCTTCCGTTACTTGTCTCCATAGACTCTGAGATTAAAAAATGATAACAGGATGCACAGAAACAAAAAGCAACTAAGGAAGTAATTAAAGGCTACCCTATTTGACATGAGACATAATTCTAAATATTACAAAATATGGTATCTTAGAAGTAACATCTCTACTTTCAGAAATTTTAGAATGATCTGAGCCCCACGATCAAAGTTCAAGAATTAGCTTTGCTTATTAAAAAGCAGGTGAGCAAATCTTTAATCTCTGTTTAGCCTGAGAGCAAAAGACAGGAGTGTTAATACCAATACAGCAGTACAATATAAACACAACAGCTTAGTTACTTCTTTCATTGCCCACAAATTATGAATCAAAGACACCGTGGGACTGTTTGAGCTCTTTAGGACAGGTTAAGTCATGCTAGATCCACACGGGTATCAAAAAACAAGCAGAATGTGGTGATGTCAACATGATTTTAAAGTATAGGAAGAGTGTATTTTATGCAGTATCATGTCCCCAGTATTTAAATATTCCCTGTCTTGCCATAGCCAGAAACCGTGGCAGAAAAGCAGCAGAGAGTGGAGAACTGAGACAAAGTCCAGCAGCACAGCAAGATCTCAGCAACAGAACAAAGGTTTGACCAGAGAGTCTTCTTTGGCATTTCCTAAATATTTTATAGTCAACATTGTACTGAGGCACTTTGTTTTGGTGAGCAAGAAGCATTCTCCAGGTGAAATAACCTCCTTGTTACACATTTATATAGAGTTACAGAAGAAAAAAGCACATATTACCTATTGCAAAATTGTATTGTGTTTGCAGAAGGGAGCAGTTAATATTCAATATTATGTACAATTTCAATGCAACAAAAAGTCAGTCCAGAAAAGTTATTAAAATTGCAGCCTTGTTTAAAGTCAAGGTAAGTCATACTTGCTCAGCAGTGTACAATAAAATTAATAAAATTAATTTCCTTGGTGTATAGGAATTTTTTAAGTACGCTCAGGGAGAAAATGTTGAATTCTTATTCTGTTTTGAAAATATGGCTATTCTATTTGGTTTGGGGTTTTTTTAAATACAATAATTTGCAATACACTAAGATGGTAAAAGTGTGCTAAAAGGCTCTGTCATGAACAGCTTATGAAAAGATAAAGAATTTCCCTATTCAATTAAAACATTCTATTAACTTCAATTGTATTCTACAGTTTGAGAAAAATTATAAGGCTGTTCATTTTTTAAAGAAAGGAATTGCATTCCCTAACTGGTTTTTGTTACTACTTAGCTTGAAGAACATCCTTTATTTTTCCATTTATCTTGTTTGTAAACATATGGTTTATATGCCCTTAAAAGCAATGGATATTTTTGTTGCTCAGACAAATTAGTTAATATGACAATTAATTCCTCCTCCCAAACAAGTCTTGTTTCCTGAGTTAGATTTACATAAAAGTGTTGAGACTTTCACAATGTGTATAATCAGATACAGTGACACAGCATGCACTTGACAGCAACAGCTTCAAAGAACTTCAAATTTCTCTACATCAAATAACATCTGAGGATGAGCGACATACTCAACCTACAGAGAAACAGTAAATATACATTCTAGTTATTAAAATTTAGATTATTATCTTTCAAAAAAGGATCTTCATAACCCCATAATCAAATGGCTTCTATCAACAGAAACATTTCCATGTCTAGAAAAGCATTCTAAAGAGTCTCAGAATTGGATATTTATGGAAATAAGATGACTCCTGGATTGTCATTTTGTTTTCATGTTATCCATACTCTTTCTGAAGTTACAAACGCAAAGACATTTTCTGTTTCAATGATGCACAATCTTGCTACCAGTTGTGACAGTTATGCCTATATTTCTACTCTGACTCAAAGAACTGAAGAACAAAATCAAACATGTTGAAACTGGTACACAATAACTACACCAGTTTTTCCTAAGTGTGAATATATTGAAATAATCCAAGATAACATCAGAATAGTAGTATAATAACAGAGTTCAACCTGAAACAAAATTTGGGATCACATTTTTGAATATTATTATGTGCTCAGAAAACTTCAGTTTGTTCTGACACCAAAATGTATATATATATTTAAGTATATATCAGATAGCTATAGCTGCATTATTTTTAATCCAGTTCTTAAAATTCATAGTAAAAATGAATGATTGAAGATCAGTGTAGTCTGTCAAGCTGAGTCCCCATCAAGCTCATAAAGCCTGTGCTGTAGTTTATTCTAAACATTTTCTTAACTATTATCACTGCAAATGGACTAAAGCTAGGGGAGCATGCCTACTCACACCCTGTAGCTAAATAAATACACTACTCAATGCTAGTTTATATAATATGCAGCAGGACACAACAGATGCTGCAGAATTTAAAACAAGCACAATCTGAATCTGCTTTCACTAAAATGGACATAACCTGCTAATTTCCAGTCTGGCAGAATATTATAGTGTCAAAAATAATTTTAAAAAGAAGGCAATAGATAAAGAATTGCAGTGTTCTCTTCAAATTCCCTAGTATATATTTAATACTTAATTGAAAGCAACACTTCTGGTTCACAAAAGTATTTAGGTTACCAGTACCAACTCTATCAAACACCATGCGATACTGAAACAAAATTTAAATAATCTGGAGGCTTCCCTGGACGTAAAAGGCCTATTAGGTAAAGTACTATCCAAGAGGATATCTGGACACTAAAATGGAAACTCTATATATTGTTTCAACATAAAATTCTGTATATTGTAGGACCATCTTCTACATTGAGATTATCTGTGGGAGGTGATTCTCCTGTGACACTACAAATAATTTTCTAATAATAATAGGATCAAACTTGTTTCTCTCAGGAAGTGTAACTGCTGTTCAGGTACTTTAAATTACAAAACACCAAATTCTAGTGCAGTATTTCAGCTGGTCCAAGTGATACATATCCCTACTGCCAAGCTGACAGAACTAGAAACAGTAATTATAGTGCAAATAAAAGCATATTGTGGTTGGGCGTTCCACCCCCTTTTCTTTTTACTCACTTTCTTAATAAAATCAGGGATCTCCTTCCTCTCTGAAAGATGGTTTAAAGAGGAGCAGCATTCTACCTCCAAGACATATCTTTCATTACTGATGTCACCTTTTGAAGACCTAAAGAGAGAGACAGAAAACAAGGATCAATTTTTGTTGTTACAACTGCATACCCAGATATCCCATTTATAAGTATTTCTCCTGGAGAGCTAAACTTCAGAAAAAACTTTGGTTCCAATACATTCCCCCCACTGAGCTCAATACAGTTCTGACAAGTGGCAGCCACAGTATCTGACCCACATGCCAGGGGAGCAGATCACACAGAATGCACATGATGGGATCCTTCAGAGACTTCCAGATTTCTTTTTCTGTCCAAGAAACACTTTGGCAGCCTGGCATCTAGGGCCAACACCAAGGAGATGCACAAGTGGTATAACTCAGGATATACAAAAAAAAGGTTCCAATGCAATGGTCTAACAGATGCTCTGCGCCCCAGGGCAGCCTGACAGAAGATGTATTTCAGACAGCAACTAAAAGAAACCCCTTCTCTTTATCTAGAACCATTTCAAGTCAAGATCTAAAATCAGGGGCTATTAAAAATAATTTAACCTTCAATCTTATGTTTTGTTTTTGAGAAATGTAAAGCTGTGCCTGAAGTCCCCTCCTCTTTCAGAAGAGACTAACTCCTAAAATAATTCAAAGCAAATGGCATCTGTCATATGCATTTGCTGAACAAATGAGCACTGTGAAAATAAGGTATTGGTCAAAATATGCCAAGGGACTGTTTGGAAGTTATACTGAATGATCATCAGAAACAGTCTGCGGGCAGTGCTACTGAAGACAGTTTTCATCTCCTCCAGACTCCCATGAAAGGAATCTGATACACCTGATCAATAGAGGATGTCTAGACAATCACTCACTTTCTCAGTTTTTTCGAAGAACACTTGGAAGAACATTAAAAGTAAAAGCTAGCCTGTCATTCTTGGGATTAGTAACGAAGCAGTTATCTAACACTTCCCAGAGAATCAAAAGATCTAGTTCCAAGTGAAGAACTAATCCTGGACAGCAGTTGTCTGATGCCTGGGTACCTAGAGGACAGGAAGGAAGGTACAGAAGTTTGAACTGGGAGTGCTGAGGAAGCAGCAAAACAGCAAAACAGGGGCTTGTCATGCATGCAAAAGCAAGCCTGTGCAAAAGGCCTCTTCTGGGGACTGGGACTGCGTGACACATAGCTTCAGCTACAGATGGTCCCAGGGGCTTTCCCCAGACACTTACAGCTCCCCGGAGCCATGCGACGCGTGGGATGCTGACTGCAAACTGGCTGTGTTTCCTAGGCAATACTGCAGACATTTGCTATATTTGATCCTCCCACTTTCACACAGGCTACACTCTCACCTCTTTTGTCTTATCTCACCTAAACCTGAACAGGTGGTAGCAGACTGTGCATTGTTTGGTACCACTGAAGACCTTTCCCTATTTGTTTTTTCCCCTCTTTTCTAGGTTCTTCTTACAACCCTTGGTTCCATTCTCTACTTCATTCTGGACAAAAATTTTAACAAAGTGTTAAAACTGTGTTAAAAGAAAAGTCAGTGTTCATGAAAATTCTCCAAACATCTTTATAGAATTTACACAGGTCATTATTTGGGGACTAACAGTATTCCAGAACTACTCCTCTGCAACAGGCACACATAAATTCATTTAAGCAGCAAGAACAACTTTGTCAAGAAAATAAAAAATTATTTTGAGAGGGACAACATGGGTACTGCAGACAACCATTTTTGCTATTCTGAAGTCCTAGATACGAAAATCTATTCTGTGCAGATTTTCTGCCACAGATGAACCTGAGAACATAAAAATAAACTTTAGAAAGCCTCCCTGCTAGTGTACTTACAACCAGACCTACTTTTTTTTTTTTTTTAACCTGAATATGACTAACAGGAAAAGTAGCCCTGATGTTATCTAGCCATGTTCTAGACAGAAATAATATGAACTAGGGCTCTCTAACACTTAAGCAATCAATAAACTATCAAAACTGCCACTCGATATTGCAAAGTCAAGTCCATACAACATCAAGTGGAGCAAATACAACTCTCCAGTGCTTTGGTTGTTTTGTAACTACAAACCAGAAGTGTGTTACCAGCAACAGGCAGCAAGGAACCAAGCCCTTTTTAGACAACCAATCCCATTTTAAGGGGTCAACTGCAGAACTCTACAAATGCAAGGAACAAACATCTCCACTATTTCCCTTCTTGGACAGAAGCTCCCTTCCAGCTCTGCTGATGAAGCCACTCCCCTCCCAGAGACTGTAAAATGCTACAGCTCAAATTCGAAGTCAAGATATCAAATCCCGGAAATTATGTGTCATGCTATTTATGTGCCCACCCATTTGGCAAAGGCTGTTCATAACTCTGGCACTGCTGTGACCCACATGAAAATTCACTATTCTAATTACTCTGAAAGAATGAGAAAGACTGTATTTTAATGTTTAAATCCCCTGGCTACCTGAAAAAATAAATCCTTTTCAACCTATATTGGCAAAGTTTATAGACAGGTATAAGGAAGAGAGAATCTAGCCTTGGACCACTCTCTTCTAATTCCTCTCCTTCCCCTGATTAGCTCCCTGAGCTAATTTTGTGCAATTTTTTGAGGACCTGCTTCCAACCTCTTTGAAAGGAGTAAGAGCTATCAGAGATACAGATTATATCCATAAAAATATAGTGATTATTACTTCAGCTGCATAAAATGTCCTATTTAACTCCTTTAAGAAGCACTTTCTTTAAAATACACTTACTGCTTGGAAATATTTAATTTGAGACAATTAATTCCTTCTCTAAAACTTTGGGGGCTACCTCTCCACTTAGGCTCATGAAAGAAACGGCATCAAATATGATTGCACTCTGTTATGAACATTATTTTACAGAACACACTTGACAGATCCTACCAAAGGCCATAAAATCCTTAGTTAAAATCTTCCAATAGAAGGACTCTATATTTCAAAGAAGTATTTTTCCATGCTTGCAAGTAAATTATGTCTATATATGTTAAAAGCAAGTCTTCTTATATTGGTAGTTTTCACCTTTTTAGGAAAATTTAAAAGTCTATTATTCTGTCAAAAACAAACAAACAGAACAAGAGCCATAGCTTTTCATGTGAAAGTAATAAATACCTGTGGATGTCACAGACCACAAAAATAGTATTCTGAGCAAAGCTAGGTGGGCAAAGAATAGTTTCCAGTCTCTATGCAATAAACAAAGCATTTCATACATGCATCACAAAGTATGTCATAAATATCATAAAAGTCTCTCATTAGACTCTTTGAATATTATTAGTATAGCCATAGAGAAATAGGTGATTATAGATACAGGTAAATTCTGTATTAACGAAAATTAATATCGTTTTCGTTTTATTAATTTAATGGGACTACTTTTAGGGCCACTTTGATTAGAAATCATGAAACAGGACCTCCACAAAATGTACATCAAGATCTCAGAAGCAAGAGAAAAAGTCCAAAGAGCACAGTTCTGTGCACTTGCATTCCTCTGCTCTCTTCTGAAAAAGAACTGATGTCCGTCGTGAGAAATAACCCAATAATCCATACCCTGGAGTCTCTTATCAGTTTTATAGCACAGGATGCTGCTGGGAGTCCAACATATAAAATATTTTTAAATTAAAATAATGGTTTTATGTAGAGTTGATTTTCACTTTCCCATCATAAAATATTTCTCAACAAAAAGCAGAAGAGAAAGAGAAATGCTCAGATCAGTTTAGTCAAAAAAATATATAAGCTACAGCAGTTCTAAAGATCTTCCTTTTCTTCTAGATGCACAGTCATCAAGTTCTTCCTTTCTTTTTGTCCTCCTAAGTTGGAAAATTCAATCTTCCTCCCTTCATTCCTGCAAACATTTGGGCGTTTTGTATTACCTTTATTCCTCTGATTAAAAAATTGCTGGGTTAATTAAAAAAGGTCCAGCCCTGAAAGAAGTACTCCTGGATACACTAATGCTGTGCCCTTCTTGGAAGCCAGGATGAACCAGAGAAGCTGCTGCATCCAAACTCACTACAACACCCTGGTACTCACTGTAACACATTTTGGGATACCTGAGAGGGAACATAAGGGACAATGTGAACAACACTAGCACTTTCCCTGCAGTGAGGAAGGGCAGTCTCCTGCCTCCCACCCCAGGAGAGGACAGCCACTGATTGGCCATGGAGACTGACAGAAAATTTCATTGCAACTTACACACTCTGGGCTTTGTTTTTCTTTTATACATTGTTTGTTTATCATTAACAATTTTCTTGAAAAGGGTTCTTCTGCCACTGTAGGTAACCTCAGTGCTTACCATGGACAACCTTAATCACAGGATGGCCAAGAGGTGGGGTGGAATTTCAGTCTACCTGATGCTGAGCAGAGGGACAGCATTCAGAGGCCTGGTGGGGTGGGGGTAGTCTGTGGTCCAATTTTACCAATATGGAAACGGCTCAGGACCACAGACTTCCAGAAAGTGTCATCCTGAATCCTAAACAGGGCATCTAGTGCCACTAAACAAGAAAATTACAGATTGAATAAATAAGATTTTAACTTAAAATTGGAAGTTCACTGGCCAAAAGTATGTTACAATGGTTGTTTCACTAGGCTGCGACTTCCTGCACAGCTGTTTGCTGTTAAGCACCATTTCATGGTAGAAAAACCATAACCAGCTGTGGAGAACCAGTAACTTACACAGTAACTATTACAACTTGGTGTCCGTTACAAACTGGGTTTCAAATCCTTTTCTGATACAAGAAGGAATGGAGGAAGCCAACATTTGGTCCTAATCTTCCTGAAGTTCCCTATGCCCGTGAGCTCAGCAAGTCAAAACACACTTGTAAACTGCACAGACACTCTAAAATTACTATTTCATTAAGATGATGCTAAGAATGTAAGCGCAGTTTTGAGATTTTCCACTACACAGGAATAGCTCTACCATTCAAACAGAACTGTACATTCATAACAAACTGGTCTACATTACAGAAACAATAAAACTACACCAAAGTGATTAACATAACCAGCTGGTATCTCTACAATCGCAGGTTAAATTTCCAGCAAAACTAGAGTATCTGAAAACTAAGAATGCAAAAACTAAAAAATCCATAGGTTTTATGATGCCCAGCCGAAAACCACACCATTTTTTATAAAAATAAAAGCAGTTATATTGCATCTTAACAGCCTCAAGTCTAACCCATGTGACACTGTTTTAATGTTATTACCTAAATGTTTTCTTTACTATAGGAAATCTTATCACTGGAATATGTATTATTTGTTAGTAAAATTTATAAACTTTTTTAAATGACAGTATATAAAGTTTCTTGAGAAAAGTTTGGGCATGTATTGATACACAGGCATCTTTAATGTGCAGTGTTTATAATTTTCAGGATACAGATGAAAGAACATTTATTTCGGGTCACTGTTAAAAGTTATTGTGAGGAAATATGTATTTCTTTGAACTTGTAACAGATAACAAGCCTTCAAAACTCAAACCATTGTCCTTTGAGCTGAAGGAAGATATCTGTTGACTCTTGGGCATGGAATAAATATTATCTTTTCATTAAGCTGAAATCAGCCTGCTGAGAGCAACAACACACACTATATTTGCACACAAACCTGTTTGATCCCTAATGTTCATGAAGATAAATTCAGACATTTCTCATCTTCAAGCTTAAATCCTACATGAAAGCCAAATAGACACACACACATTTATATTCAAAATAAAAATACATTGTATCGATGCAAAGTACCTACTTTAACCGAAGTGAAAACACCAAAGTGAAATGCCAGCAAAATCAGGAAACTGTAAAAATCTTGGTTTACCATTAAACTTTTGAACTCAGTCTGTCATATTCTTTTGCAGATAAACCGAGTTCTTGTTATCCAACTGATGATAAAGTGTATTTTGTCAGGACTAACAGACAAACAGACACAGGAATTACAGAAAAAGAATTAGAATATTCTCATCAAATGAATCTCTACAACACCTGACACCTCATTATTTTGCAGAAAGGGAACAGCTGCAAAGTTGTTTGAGGTAAACACAGAAATTTAAAACATTTAGAAACTCTAAACAAATTATGATTAAATTAAACTACTTAGACTTCTGCAGAGCAATGTTTCCCTGTTGGTTGCTTTACTGATTGAAGGCAAAACCTGTAGATGGTATGTCCTAAGACACAATTGGAACAATGGAGAGAAATTCTTTGGAATACCATTTATATCCTCTGCCTCTCTATCATGGTGAAATAAAGCATCTGCAAACATGTCAAAACTATTATAAGCAGACAGTTTATGAGCCCAGACCCTGTACCTTTCCTGGTAAAAGAGAATGAAGGTTGCTTTCCAGTGCTGAGTACTTAGAAAGGGACATCAAAACATTTTAACTGACACTGAATTTTAAAACTTTTAAGATACAAGACAGGGGTATCACACTACAGCTTGCTGGGAACGAGCTAAAGCTGCTTTCTGCTATGGTTTTGTTGTAATTTTGTTCAGGAGCTGACTTAGCAATTTCTCTGCAGCAAACAGATAACCTGCAACAGCCACAAGCTGTCCAAAATAAGAACGCACCCAAGACACCTGCACAGAGATTGTTAAAGAAAAAAACCAGTGAGTGTGGAAATAAAAGGCCAAGGAGAAAAAGGTTATTGCACACACAAAGAACTACTGATTTCTGCTCCTCAGGGGAATGTCAGCAACTTATGTGTTAGTCTCATCATCTTGGTTAGCCAGAACCTCCCAAATACATGGACCTTCCCCTGTCCCTTCCATCAGCAGAGACACACTATCACACGTTCACGCTTTTCAGGTACCAGCTTTTATTTCCTTTCCTGAGATTCTAAGTGTAAATCAGCGTGAATCTACTTTTCTCAAGCATGAGTGTGAACAGCAGGCCACACCTATGCTTCACTCTTGGGGCCTTCCCTAAATTCAGAAAAAAAAAAAAATCTGTAAAAACCTGTGCTCAAAGAGTTTTCTTCGCACAATTGATACAAGATTCTTCAAGATTTCTTCTTCAAGAAACCCAGTATCTCAGAACTCAGCACAGACAATAAACAGAACAGGCAACTGCTTTTTACTTAAGTCCACTGAAATTTAGAGGGAGAAAGAAGTATTCATGACCATTGAATTTATTAGTCTTTTATCTGAATCCATTCTACATGACTTTCAAACCACTTTCCAAGCAATTGCTTAATATACACCATGCCATTAGATGCTACAGAAATATTTAAATTTATTACATTAAGTTTATTGAGAACAATGGCAGAGTTGTTATGCAACTTGTTAGACTACCTTCATGCCCAGTGCCTCTAAACAATTAAACACTTCTACATTTATTTGCTTTATTATCTTAAATATATTTACATATATTTACTCCTACACTTACTTTTAATTGAACATGATGCCTTTTGCACTGCAAACAATTACACTGTTGATTGTTTTAAAAATCTGTCCCTTAATTCCATATTTTCCCTAACACTTCCAGTGGATAGTCCTTGGCTTTCAATATGTACAGCTTCCGTATGTTAGGATGTGTTTCTTCAAATGTCCTACAGCAGGAATGACTTCTATTTCCGTATTTACCACAAATGATTACATAGCCAAGATAACAAAGCCAGACATACCAGTACAGATTAAACAGAAAGCTATCAAAGTGACTTTAAAAGTCACCTTAATGTACAATGCCATTGCAAATTCACTAGGAATATTTTGAAACTACAGGACAATGGCAAAATAGGAGAAAAATAACACTAACAGGTAATTTCCATGAATTCTAATGCACACCATGCCTCAGCACTATCTTTTCCATTTTACTGTTGAACAAATTCAGGCACTGCAGATCTCATTGACAGCAGCAACATGGTGTTCCTGATACCCATCATCTGCTACAGCTGGCACAGCTTCTTCTTATCTTTGGAGAGGCAGAGCTATAAAACTAAGTCCTCAAAGCAAAAGCCAACAGTATTAATTTTAAACCATAAAACTGACAGGGAAAGATGCAACACTGACTAAAGACTAATTCAAGCATTTAGTTCTGTCTCTATATAGATGAAACTGGCATTACTGTAGGCACTAATGCAACAATTTCATTTTTGTTCCATTCAGGGAACAAAAAATGGAAGGTGCAAAACACACTCAGTATCTGCCAGACAAGGGACAGATGAAGTGCAGAGTGCTGGAGCCACCTGTGCTGAAACCCCTGCAGTGAGAGAAGAGCTGCAGCCTCAGGTGTTCTGCAGGATGTGCCCAGGAAGCCCAAGGGTGGGCCCCACACCAAGGTACAGAATTTTTTATGACTCTTGGCTCCCCATGAACACCATAACACCGAAGGGATGGATTTGTACTCCACAGCATAAATGACATTACCAGTGATCCTACAACTGTGGCTGGACTACTTTTACTCCTAAAATCTTATGACAGAAATAAACACTCATCTGATCTGAGCCTAAGCAGACCTAACTTCTACCCATGATTTAACTGTTATATACAGAGACTGCCTTGAGATGACAAGACACCTGACAGTCCTCAGGGGGAAAAAATATAATTTAATCATTATCAGCAGTGTAACGAGAAAGGTTAATTAAAAAAATTGACAGCATGTCTTTTTTTTTTCATACTGTTACATATTTTTAGTCCCCAGCTGTTTGTGGAATAACATAAACATGCAGTTCGGATACAGGTGGTCTCTATGCAGGCCATACTCATCTGAAATCTGTGCAACACCCATCTCTCTTCATCGCACTTGGCAATGCAAATATTTGTTGCACCCACACACTATGGGAGAAGCTGCTTCCATACTCTCAGCCGAACTCAGGAACATTTAAGCTACATGAAACATCAAACTGATGTAATTTCCCTTTCTGGTACTTGTTTTTTTCCTGCTTCACCACGTCTCTTCCGCTTCCCTAGGCAGTCAAAAATGACAGATAAGAGAATGCAGAGAAACGGACTGTGAATGTAAAAGGAAATATAATTGGTTCAAGACACTCTACTGTCTGCAATTTTGTACAGTCATTTACAGCTATCTAAAGTGTGTGACACTGGCACCCAAGTGAGTGAGCATGCAATTAAGATTTTGTACTCCTCCACAATCCCTCTGCACAGATGTGAACTATTGGATACTGTGTTGGAGCAGTGACACACTGAGCACTCTGGCTTGAAGACCCCACCACTCCACTGAGAAGGAAGCTGCTCTTCCCTGACAGGTCTTCAGAGCTCAGACCTGGAATATGTTGAACCCTCAAGACCCCTAACCAACAGAAGTCCTTAAGTGCTTGCTTAACATTACAAACTAATGCATGTAAACACTTCCATTGCTTGCAGTAAGGTATTGTGTAGGCAGGGAAGACAAGGCCCCAAAACCACACAATCTCAGCCCAACATCACTCAACAAGCCCACTGTTCAGCCAAACATTCTATGCTTTAACCATAAAACTGGAAGCTATTTAAACAATAATATCAGGCAAGCCAGCATGAAGTTCTGTATTAATAAAACTAAAATCAAGTCAAGGCAAATTAAGAGTTATTTTAGAAGCTCAAAATGCCTGTGACACCTAATGCCTACACACACTCACTAACAAAATGCAGAACTTTTCCTTAGGTCAGAGGCTGAATTTCAACTCTGTCCATAACCCCTATCAACTGGCTACCAGGCTAAAGCAAACTGAATGGTGAATGGTTTGCTTTTTAAATAGAAGTATAAACCAGCTACACCCTTTCCTTCGAGCATCAGCACAAAGAGAGGGACTAGGATTGGCAGATGGAGGTTTAATTATCTGCCAGCCTTCAGAACTCGTCATGGCAAGAAGGGCTGGACTGGGGAATGCAGCTAATGTAGGAAACTGTAGAGAATGGCTGCAACAATACAGGCAGCTGCAGAGTTGGGGGTGGTCAGATAATCTTAAATTAGGTTTTAAATCATTAACTAAAAATCATATGTTTACAAATACCCACATTTCAATTTTCTTCTGGGCTATTTAACAGCACATCCTACTGATTTTTTTTAGAAATCACATTAAATCATAAAAGAACAGAATTCCTGATTCTTTATACATCTCCAGACTTTGATTATGTAAAATATTCTTAATACATTTTAATAAGTGAACAAAGCAGGAAAGCAATCTTTTTATTTATGAAGTTTGCACTGACTAAAACTTGTACTGTTTAGAGGAAAGAAGGGCCTAAAGTCTACACATAAATTTAAGAAGTAAGCATTAGTACTACAGTTCTCAAATTAATTGCATTAACTGCAACCGTCTACACACAAAATACGCCTTTTCTAAGCAAACAATTCTCCTGTCATAACTTAATCTAATAAATTTTTAAAGGGTACCAACAAGACCATCCTCACAAACTGTCATGCATAGGGCTTGTTTGTTTGCCTCTCATGACAACACATCCCAAAATACAGAGCATATTTCAACTTGTTATTCTCCAAGCCGCCTGCCAAACTGCAGACAAATTGTAAACATGAAGAACATGTTAGGCCTATTCAAGCCCACAAAAAAAAAAATCCAGTCTTGCACTGTAAACTCTGCTATAATTTCCTGATGTAGGTCAAAACTCAGCAGGAAATCACATTGTCTATTTTTATCCCAGTTCACTGGAAGTGCTTTACCTTTCTGTTTTCTTGATAAGCACAGCCCTGAAGATTTGTTCCTGGGGAGTTTTCTCTTTTTCATCAGTTGGTTGCACAAAAGGGTGGACAGCAGCCAAGACAAAGCCCTGCTGGTACAATTCTTCCAGCTGAGCTGGAAGATCATACAAGGAGGAGAGCTTGATTGCAGATGATCCTGGCAGCTCAGCTGGAAACAAAAAGAAATTGGTCAATAATCCGACACTGGACTATCATGTATTTTAAAATCCCGGCTCTTCAGAGTCAAGTAAGCTTCACACTGATCGACAGTATTAACACCAAAACTGACCTTTCCTGAGACCCATTTTGTGTTTCATATTTTAAGCAGGCTGTCTTGGCGAAGGACTTGTATTACACAAGAGACTCGTGCAATTAAACAAGAAATCAGATACATTAAAATGCCAAACCCACTCCACAGGCTGGCAGAGATAAGTCGAAGAATTTAATAAAAACAAAGCAGTTGGTCAAAAGATATTCTAGGTTTTAGTAGTTGTCATAGTAATGCAAGTAAAGAAGAGTGAGCCATGAGTCAAAAACACAAAACAAGAGAGACAGTCAATGAAGGCAGAACATGTCAAATTCAAAAGCTATAAAAAGAAGCATCCATCTACACAAAATCAGACTAAGAGATCACTGATGCAAGTTGCTGATGAGACCAAGTATCTGCCAATATGTCTAAAGAAAATTGTATAGGTTTTATTGATAATAGGAACATTGAATGAGGCATACCTCTAGTAATGAGAAACCTTTTAGAATAAATACTAAATCTTATACCTCAGGTTTTAAAGCAAACCAATACACATTAGAGATGAGGATGAGACATAGTATATGAAAATAATCCTTACCCAATCTGCTGACTGCAAGGTTTTATGCCTTCCTGTCAAGTATTTGTTGCTGACTCCTGTCAGACACTTGACATACACATGGATATTTCAGTCAGTATAACCACTGCCCTTATTTCTTTGGAGTCTTGTGGGATTCAAAAGGAAATCCCATAAATCACCTAAAACAATCTTTTATTCTCTTCTTCTCTACATCAGTTCCTCATATACTTTTCATATTTTATGGGAAATGACATCTCTCTTTCCTGACCTTTGCCTCTTCATTTCCATCTTGCTTGGAGGATATTTATTATGTCATCTAAACCACACCAGGGCATACAGGGTGGTGAGGTGCTGGATGTTCTTCCCTCCCACTGAAACCAAGAGGGAGGGGATGCTGAAAGAAACACAACAAAGCTTCCCAGTACCTTGCAAGCCTTTGCTAAAAAAAAATGCGCTGGAGAATAGTTTGTATGAAAGAAGCTGGCAATGCAAAATAAGGTTTCATTGTACTGCTTTTTCCATCAAACTGTATGGCTACCCTTTATGAATAATTTAAGGAGTTATCAAAAAACTAATAAATATTCAAACCAAATAATACCAAGGAATAATTTAAATAATAATAGAATAGATGTGGTTGGTATGTTTTTTTTCCTCATATAAGACTACATTCCAGAAGGAAATAATGGAACTTTTTGACCAGGAGTTTAAGATGTAGAATTTTTTATTATTTTTACAAATAAAATGAGATCCAAGCAAGATGCACATTGACAGACAATAGGGCTCTACCTTCTACAACAGCATACAAATCACTTCAGAATCATAAAAAGAGAAGGCACAATGAATAATGCATAATAAATAATAAACCAAACAGTTACTTACTGGAGCCTACTGGGGATAAAAATAGGGAAACCCAGATTTTAGAACTCCATTTTCCCTCTTGTGGTCAGAGACTCCAAATATTTTTTACTACACTGAAACTAATTAATTTCTAAATGAGGGGTTTACTTGGATACAGTGGAATGACTAAACAGTACTCAGTACTGTTAATTCTGGTCAGAGTGCTCCAATTTTTAACCATCCCCTATGAAAACTGATGCTTGCCTGGTGTACATATGTAGCATCAGAATTCTTCGGAGGATAGCTTGAGTAAGAAAAGTTAAAAGTCTAGTCATTAACATGGGAGACTGACTGCTTCCTCCTGAAAGCTAAACATGAGGAAAAAGTGTGGAAATGCATGTAATTGGAGCCTTGGGATGTGACTTGATTAAAAAAGAAATGTAATAGAAAATAGAGATGGGTGGTATCATCCAGCTAGTTCATCCTACTACCCAGAGGCAGGATCAGTTCTAGTTTAGTTGTTTCTCCGTTTTACTCATCTATTTTTAAAAACCTTTAGTAATGGAAATTCCACAAGCCCCCTAAGTAATTTTTCAGCACTTCTCTATTCTTCGTACTGAAAACCCTCTCCTATCACGTGGCCTAAATTTCACTCTCTTAAATTCATGATTGCTACTTCCCCACTAGAGTATTTCTTTTATGCAACAGCATTTTATAACTCCTAACACCATTCATGCCTTAATCTTACTTTCTTTATAGTGTATAAACTCAGTCCTTTCAATGTTCCTGTTCTCATGTCTTCGGTATTTCTAAGTAACTTTTGATGTTCTCTCCTGATTCTCTTCAACTGGTCCATATTTTTCTTCAAGTATAGCACCTAATTTTGTGATGCAGCACAAGCCTCACCACTGCTCTGTAGAATGGAAAACTCTAACACTTACTACATCCTATGTCAGTTTACATTATCCAGGGGGAAGAAACCAAAAGAAATTCTTCTCCCCATAACTAACAGTGGCAATTTTCCTGTTCTTCGTGAATTTTAGGATTTTTCCTTTCAGTTTTCAAGGGCCATTCTGGATTCTGACTTTCACAGTTATGAACAGCACTTCTCAGACTGGCAACCTGTAATAAACATACTCAGCAGTCAATTGCTGGAAGAGTTAATGAAAATGATGAATTTTAACAGACTCTGACCAGAACAATTTTAAGCCTTACAGCTAATACATCTTTTTGGTTTGACGCTGAACTATTGCTAATTTCTCCTCAGACTAGAGATCCTTCACAGCAGGAAGACAGTTCCTGTTACACAACTGATGCCCAAAAGGTCTATGAGTTTTCTGGATCTACAGACCTGTGCTGTGCATTCTTGTTACTCTCCAACTGGTTTGAATTGTGCAGATTCCTCCCCAGAAACCCCTGCTACACATCATCCTCTAGATATTTCATAACTCTTTTTTTCTATTATTTAACATTTATCATTTTGGGCACTAAGTTGGGCTAACAATCTCACAGGTATCTTTAAATGTAGGTTAAAAAAGGACATCACATTTTGCTACAGAGTTGTATTTGTTCAACAGTCTTCAATCTTAAATTATAAAATTTCAATTATTTTTTCAGCTAATTCCTCTACAGTGCATACCTGTGAGTTTGATTTACTTGGAAACATCTAATTTATTACATCAGTTGCCAATCTAGTCTCTTCTTACTTTACCTGAGAAAAATTGTAACATTTTCAGAAAGCCTTACCCAAATTCCAGTAAAATATATTAAAATGCTTGGTTTTGTTGTTAAAGAGAATTCTAACTATATCACTTTGGAAGCAAAAGACCAAAACCATGTACGATAGGGAGTTGTGTAAGGTAAAAGAGCAAATGAAAAAACAAATAAAAACTTGTATAACACCAGTGCTTATAAGCCTTTGTTTTGCCAAAACATAATGCTGACTTCTTTTATCAGCCTCTTTTTTGCTCTCGAACTGCAGCTGCCTCTAAGTTTTAGATTCTGGTCCATATTTCCACATTTATTGTTGTATTTCTTGATGTGATCTCAAAAGATTCCTTTGTTTATCATCTGGATAAGTGTGCAAGAATCTTGTGAATGAAAGAAGTCACATTCTTCAGGTTGGTTAAAGCTGAAGGTGGAAATCATAGTGCTCACTGCTTTTGGACTGGATCACCAGACAAATTAGTTTGTTGCCTGATACATACAGACAACTACAACTTTACAGACTCTTTTAAAATAAATTAAGTTTGTGTTATAGAACTGATATCTGTAAGGTGACTTTCCTGTGTCTAGGGGCTTGTGCATTCTTTGCTGCTAATGGAAAAACCTAACCAGATATTCTCACTTACCCTCCTCTTACCACAGAGAAGTCAGTAAGAGGAATGAATTTCCATAAAAATCTACAGGTTGTCATGTATATTTGAAAGTGGTCGTTTCTGTAGCTCCAAAAAGCAATTTATGGGAAAAAGAGAAAGGAGGCACAGTGTACTATTAGGATCCCGAGGGACTGAGAGCAGGCTGAGAAACAAGACTGGGAAGACAGATATTGAACACGACTTCTTCTTCCTATGTTAAGGAGCTCCTCTTTCCCTCCCAGTGGATCATCCAGGGCTTCTACCACAGAGAACAAACAGCCATTGACTGGCTTCAAACTGAAACATCTCATATGACCTCTGACAACTGTGCTATGGTCCACACTAAAAGAGGGAGATACCTCCTGATCAAATATTAAGAGAGAAGACAGTTAAAGCAACCGTCTATAAAAAGTAGTCTGATTTTTGTATGTATAAACAATAGATTTGGGTACCTTTGAGATGCTGTAAACCAACATTCTGAAGTAAGAAAGGTATACTATGCCTTGTAAAATAATCCCTGGACACCCATCATCAAGTACAATACATCTTTATATAATATATATACTCAATACAATTACATGATTTTAACTCTATTCTATTTGATAAACAGTAACTTCCTGACACTTACATTTAAGACAAAGATAAAATGAACTTCATTATTTTTAATTTCCTATTACGTGAATGATAGCTATGCCCCAAAAAAGCTGAAATGTTAAATACCAAAATGGCATTTTTTAAATTTCTCTTTACTGAAATGGTCAAATCTGAGGTCAAATTTGGGTCTTAGTTTCTTGGCATCTATCCTTAATATTTTATTTAAAAGAGTAAGCATACAGTTCTACTTCAAATTTCTATTATCCTATCTACTACCCTGTAAGATTAGCTTAGTTTGCTTGCTCCAATAAACAAATTAAGTGTTGGGATTTTTTGGTCTTTATTTTTCAACATGTTTGTCTGATTAAGCCTTTATGCTCTTATTCCAGTCACAGCTGCTAAAGGCGGACGGGGCCCTTAATGACAGTTCACATTACAGATGAAAATGTTCCACAAAAACAATGGGGGCTCCTTTTAACTATTTCTTGCTACCTTCTAAAGTTTCCACGTTCATCTGCATTTTAAATGTTCCTCCGTTTATTATGGAACATTAAATAAGCCTTTTTCATAAAATCACAGAATAGTTTGGGTTGGAAGGGACTTGAAAGATCATCTAGTTCCAGTTCCTCTGCCTTTGCATTAAAACAACCAAAGATCAAATTCTTGTGCACATATACACATTCTCTGCCCATACCAGGTACAGAAGAAAACACTTTTCCCAAGGTGTGACACATCATGGGATCTGAAACAAATGCAAATTGGCAAACTCAACAGACCCACACTATTAAGTGATGCAGCAACTCAGTTACCTGGTAGCTGCATCCATATTACTCCTATTTCATAAAATCACAGAATGGTTTGAGTTGAAGGCTCTTTAAAGATCATCTGGTCCAATTCCCACAGCAAGGGCCATGGACCTATTCAACTAGATCAGGTTGCTCAGAGTCCCATCCAACCTGACCTTGAATGTTTCCAGGGATGGGGCATCCACCAGCTCTGTGGGAAACCTGTTCCAGTGTTTCACCATCCTCATTGTAAAAAAAAGTAAATCTACCTTTTTAGCTTAAAACCATCACTCCTCCTCCTACTGCAATACACCCTACTAAAAAGTTTGTCTCCATCTTTCTTGCAAGCCTCCTTTAAGTACTGAAAGACTGCAATAAAGTCACTCTGGGGCCTTCTCTTCTCCAGGCTGAACAAGCTCAACTGTCTCAGTCTTTCCTCACAGGAGAGGTACTCCAGCCCTGTGATCAGCTTTGGGGACCTCATCTGGACGTGCTCCAACACGTCCATGTCTTTCCCATGCTGGGGCTCCAGAGCTGGATGCAGCACTGCAGCTTGTGTCTCACCAGAGTACAAAAGAGGAGGAGAATCCCCTCCCTTGACCTGCTGGCCACTCTGCTTTGGATGCTTTGAACACACACTGCTTGGTCATGTCCAGTTTTACATCCACCAGCATCCCCAGGTCCTTCTCAGCAGGCTGCTCTCGATCCCTTCACCCCCAGCTCATACTGGTACTTGGAATGGCACTGACCCAAGTGTGGGACTTCGCACTTGGCTCCTTTAACCTCATGAGGTTCACATGGGCCAACTCCTTTAGCTCGTCCAAGGTCCCTCTGAATGGCACCCCATCCCTCAGGTGTGTCACCTGCACCACTCAGCCTGCTGTCATCTGCAAACCTGCACTCCATGTCATATGACCAGGCCTAACACATATTATCAGGCTCAGACCCTTCAAGAAATACAGGTCCAACTGTTTTCTTTTTCAAAGTGCAGGATGAGACTGTTTCCCAATCCATGGCCATTGCTGTGAGCAATTCCTGCTCGAGGCAGCCATAGCCAGTGAACTATGGACCCACTCACACTCCTCCTGTACCTCCTCTGTCCAGCATCAAATCTTGGAGGCCCTTCCACCGAACTACAGATGCTTCAGGTTACTCAAGAACGAATTATGTCCTCCTGTCTCCTCCCCATGGGAGCCCAGGGTTCATGGAGCCCTCCTCAGTAGAGGGAAGTTCCTGACAGAAGGGCCAGAGGGCAGCTCTCCCTCCCTCACTGAGGGCTCAACGCCATGTAGTTGCTCCTGAGCAGGGCTGAGTCTGTGAGCTATAAAGAAGCAAACATTCAGGCATACTACATTGTTTTTCACTCCTACTCACTACTTCCATGCACCTCCCTACTCAGCAGGATTTTTGTGTTGCTGTCCTTCCAAAGCACTCAAATCTCCTTCCTGCACTACACAGAGCACGTAGGAGACCACTCAAGTCCAGAAAATCTTCTACGTTTTCACACAGGACACTTTGCAGGCACGTTTATGGCTGTTTATAACAGCCCTGATCATTTTGTAGAAGTGCAAGGCAAGCACACTTCCTCTGTTTAGTATCAGGACTGCTGTTTCTTAATTTAATATCAATTTCTTTCCAGCACTTTAATCTAATTTAAAGAAATCAAATCTACAGAAGACTAACTTCTAGAAGAGCAAAATACTGTCTTTGTATTAGGACCAGCCAAAGAAATTTAACTAAAAAGTTTAACCTGAGAAGATGCAGTTTCACCTACCTTAAAACATTTGGTAAGAACACATCAAGTGCAGCAAAGTTTTTAATTTGGATAATGTTCAGGAATAAAAGTAATGTATTCATGTTTTACAAGATCAAAGTGGTTAAATAAGCACTTTTTTTCAGTGTTTCTAAGAATTTCCACTCCACTTGAAATTCAGAAATTACCTGTATTACTGGAATTGTGATTTCCTGATGGAAGGTAGAACTGCATTGACAGAAGGTGCACAGTTGCAACAACTAGGATACACAAAAAAAGCAGTGTCACTAGGAGCAGTTGGTTTGGGTAAGCTGAACACTGACTGCTAAATGAAGGACCATCCTATCAGGCCACCTTTTGGTTTGCCAATGTCCTTGAGTTTCTCTGTGCAGGCCCTGAGCGCTGAATGGTACTGCAGCCCCTCTCAGAGAGCTGGGGGTCATCAGAATCTAAGCAAAGGAAGGTGCAAGGTAACAACCTATTGTGAAGTGTTGGGTTTTCTCTTATAATGCAGGACAGACTGGAAAAGATCCCCTCTCTGTACTATAAATAAGAAAGTTTTTAAGGCGCTTTTCACTGACTTATTCAGCAGTTAGTTTGGAACAGCTGAAGGAAACCAGATCATCATCCTTTCCAACTATTCAGGCTTGCTAAGGCAAATTTGTTACTCTGGAGGGAAGACAGCAAACTGTTACTTGAGTATTCTCAAAACACTTACAGACTCATCCTGAGAGAAGGTTATTTCCAATCTCACACAAAAAAAATTAAGCCATTTATTGCAAATTTTTCATTCGTTGTTATAAACACTAAGGAACTCTCTTTCATGCAGCACAATTTGTTTGTGGGCCAGAACAATGCAACCATGCTACTCTTACTTAACTATAATTATTCTTTCCTTGTTCAACCCACAAATAATTTCTTGCTACCAATGACAACACACAGCTATCAGAGTACTTCTAATGAAAGTAAAGACAAACCTACCTTTATGTTATTTAATGTAACTTAAAACACATAAAGCAGTGAATACATTTCTAGCAAGTCTTGTGATAAGTTCCCAATAATTGTTTCTGAACTAAAACCTACCAAACAGATGCTAAAGCAGTATAACTAACCTAGCAGAAAATATATAGTTCTTGTGACACTATAACATGGTTTGAATTACCTGAAACACACTAATGCTAGAATTCAATGAGCTAATAACTCAAGCTTTTGGAGCAACAACTATACACGCTGTACTACAGTCTCTTTTCCTTATAAACAGAGCTTGAGCTTCCATAAGGTGCATATACAGGTTCCCTAATTTCAAAGAGAAGATAGATAATTATGGTGCACTACTCCTCAGACTGTCAACAGAGGCAAGATACTGGATGTAAATATAACACATGGATTTTTCAGTTATGCTAAATGACATTCTCAAGTGGTTTTTCTTTCAATCTTGAAGACAAATACAATAAATGTCCCCATAAAAGAAAGGAAGGATGAATATGCAAGAGCAATCAGTACTTCATAAATGAAGGTGTCTGTTCAATAAGCTCCTAGTGTTTACTTTTAGGGAAAATGTAATAATGGAAGTCAAAGATATTCAAAAGCAAAGCACTGTATCTTAAAGTGGTAGAGGGGAGAAAATCCACAGAAAGACTGTGAAACTGCATATATATCTTTTGAAAGCATGTAAATACATAGAAATGTACATATACATGTATGCAGGTACACAGAGATATACACCTACACTCTTTTCTTTCCTTTAGGAAACAGCAGATACGTGCATTAGTCAAACTGACAAAGTACTAAGATAACTCACAGATGCAATTAGACTACATGAACTTGTCTGATCAATTGTGTTGTCGAATCTCATTGCATCTGTAAGTTATCTTGCTTGCTGCTCAAAGTTTCACTTCTGTGTCTTACAAGATAAGTATCTTAAGAACATGGTACGTTTGCCACAAAGATGTGGTTATGCATAGGATGGCTTAATTTCTGGTGTTTCAGAAAAAAAAGGAAATACCCAGGCTATCACCTCCACTAAGTTAAAAAACAGTGACTAAACAGAAGTTTAGTAACCTAAATAAATTAACAAGCACTTCTTAAACAACTCACAAGCTTATACCCATTGGCTTGTGGACAGAATTATACAAAATGGGCAAACAGAAGACCATCTACTGGAGGTTAAAAGGGTTAATGACTGTGCAGAAAGCAAAATTAAAGAAGGTGGAAAACAGGAGGGACTTCTCATTTAAACTTGCACAGAAATAAACCTAGGAAATCCTATTCGTTCTCCACTTGAATAGCTCTTCAAAATTCTATTTTTTCAATGTGTCACTCCCTCCTCCTTGGTTCTACTTTCTAAACTGATCCAGATCAAACCCAGAGACAACAAAGACAGGTAATCTGCATCTCACAAAATCAAGGACACACCAATTATGTGCAGCCAAACACAGGAAGTGTTTAAAGTTACATTTTATCCATACAGACTTCTTATCTGCGTAAGTTCCTAAAGGCAAGTATTACACTGAACTACAGAGGAGAAAAAGGTTTAATTCTGAACTACAGGAAGGACCAGCATGCTGACTCACATGTATTTCCATCCCCCCTACAGCCCTCCAAAGTACTGGCTCCCTCTCCTAAAGCCTTTAGACACAAAATGAATCTGTTGATGGCAATACTTCAGCTGCCAAAGTCTAACTGAATGCTGTTCTCTTTAACAGTTTAAGTAGTGAAACAGGACATCACATCACTTCCACCAGCAGTGCAGCAAGTCCTGTCTCTCACAGCAAGCAGCCAGTTACCAAATACTTTGAAAAGAGGAAAAGGAGAGCTACCCGATGAGCAAAAAAATAGTACAACTTACTGAAGAGGTCTTCTGATATCTTAGAAGTTGCTGGCATCATAAAATCTGGAGGGCTGATGCATCTTTTATGCTTTGACCCCCTCTCTAACTAATGTGCCTGCCATTTTTCTTAGCAGCAACAATAATGAATACTGGCAAGTTTCACAGCTAACTCTGCAGCCTACCAAATCTTCATTCCCTCCCATACTCTTTAAAATGCATTTTGTCTTTTCCCCCTGTCATAACCCCTCCTTTTCCTTTCCTTCTCCTCCTCTTTGTTTTATGCTTAACTTCAATGTTCTTTCCATATTTCTGGAAAATTTTCATTTCAGATTTTAGAACTGAAGAATATAATAAAGTAACACTGGTTCCTTTGTAAATTTTACAAAAAGCAAACTAGCATTGCAATAAGAAAAAAAACTGTAAAAAGCACAGATAATATCCTCAAATGAGTACAAAATTGTCTACTTTATTAAGTTTCAAATTATGCAGAATTTATTTTATGGTATACTTTGCTGGATGAGAAAAATCTCCTCTGAAATAGATTTTTTAGCAATCCTTAGCTTTCCAAATCACTATATCCTATTGTCAATAAAATGCTGCACGTGATGATTCTTTAAGGAGGTCAAAAGCAGAAAGGTACATATACCCATCTATGTATTTCCATCCAAACCAACTGAGAACAACCTTGAGATTACTGTTTTCAATTTTAATCAAGCAGAGATGAACGAAGTAGCCTGCATTCATTACATGACATTTCCTTCCACACTCACAAAATAGTTATAAGCTGCAAATCTGACTGCAGCTTAGTTCCCAAACTGAAAAATGACAAGAGGATTTCAAACATTTAAGGAAAAGGGAGGAGAAATAAGTCAACTAAGTAGTAACTGTGGCTGAATATACCTGCTATGATCTCATGCACATTTTTCATGATAAGATTATAATCAATGACTTGGCACAGCTAGACAAACAAGAAGATAAAACTAAATATTCCATCAAAGTATTACCATAAAGGTTTTCTTTTATTTCCCCAATTCACCAGGTAATTGCTGCATACAATAAATATATGCCAGGAGAAGTAGCTGGAATCTAGAGAAAACATTTTAAAAATTTGAATTTTATAAATTCAGACTTCAACACGAAGATTTAAATTTACCAACATATCCAATAACCTCAGGAAGAAAGGTTAGGATCTATCAAGATGGCTCTTATTCCCCAAGCTAGCCCATGCAACAGAGAACTGATAGTCTCCAGGGAAACCAAAATCCTCTTGGCAGGTCATGCCTGTATATATTTTATACATAACACTTTGCATTATATATACGAAAAAGGACAGATAGCTTTAGAAATGCTTGAAGGCTTTATTCAAATCTTACCTGCTGGTTTCTGTTTCCTGTGATTTTATATCGCCAGTGCTTCACATGCATTCTCCCCTTCTGTTCCAATAGAGGTTTTAGACTTTCTTGTAAAATCTTATTTAGGATGATACTGCGTGCCAAGTTTGTTTGATTTTTTTAAAAGCTAGAAAGGGATTTTTCCCAATCCTGTCTCTAAAGTCCATATATTACCTTGTTTCAGATGTTCTCATTTCTTGACTGTATCAATCAATAATATTCCTTTTCTTCAAAAGGCAGTTGTAGATACTAAGTACTTAATATTTTAAATTAGATTAAGTATCATAGTGACTTTCATCTTTCTATCTTTTTCTTAGCTTGAAATATAATATATTTTAGATCAAGAGAAGACACTTCCAAATGATACATGTTTTTCATTTGGAAGATAACATATAGTGTAACTTCTCATTGCTCTTTTGGTCTCTATTAAATCAAAATCCTCTATTTAGAAAATGCTGTGATTTTTCACAGATGTCTGTTAAATTGTTTTCAGCTTTACTGGCAAAACTACATAAATGTTAAAGCAGCAGAAATATAACACAGGTTATATAATCAAGCAAGCAGTGTTACTTGCGTTACTTGAAGGTATATTCTCAATTAGATTTTGGCCCCAGATTTAGTCATTTTTGAAAAGAAAGTTGGGTAAGAGAATGCTACATGATTAAATAAGTATTAATTCAGTATAAACAGGAGATATTTAGGGGCAGGTAAATTAAATTCAGAGGAAAGGGCTTACAATATAATGCATTTGGATTTTTTAAAAACACATTACCCCGCAGTACTTCTAAGATGAACGCTTCTGTGGACAACTATACAAGACTCAAAACACAACAGCTTGTTAGATTATAAACAGAATCAAAACTGAGCTATTTAACTCCATCAAAATTTCCAGGAAAACACCAAATTTTAAAAAGGAATAAAAGCGAATTATATCTGCCTTATTTTCCAATTGCTAGGCCTGCTTGGGGAACTGCAATGAAAAACCAAATGCAAAACATTCTACAGTATTTATTATTCCACTCAGCTCTCCTTCCCCACACTTCTACTTTTTTTAAGTATTGATAATGGGAATATATTCACACCACTGCTAATTGTAAGAATACCTCTGTCAGGGTATGTGAATTTCATGTGAAGAGTCTGTGTCTACAAAATCAAGATTTCACTGTCCCAGCAGACCTCAGGTCACCCTCATGAGACTTGCCCTCAGTGCCACTGGTGAGCTGTACTTGGACATCTCAGCTACCCCACTGCACCAAAGGGAGCCATCCAGCTGGAAATGAAGCTGTTCACTAGAATCACCAAATGGATCAGTCATTTTGTAATGAATTAAGCAAGTGCTAAATGAGCCTTATAAGAGGTTCCAAAGAGGACCTGCTTTCCTGTCCATACATTTTTGGATTTGCTGACTCTGTTGGTACACAAGGGTGGTCAAAGATCTGTTTAAGACCAGTACAAGATAAAATATTTCTTGCTGACTTTTTGCTACCTGTGCTATTATACAAATTCCTACTCAAGTTTTTCCCCATTAGCTAATGGAGAGTGATTTCCAGTAATGAAGCTTCTGTTCTTCAACCTTGCTGCCACAGCCTCCAATTTTCCTTTGGGTTTTTTTTCTTCCCACCCCTCGGATTCCTCAAACTGATGAGAAACAGCAATTTTGTGCCTACACTGGAGCAATGCATGAGCTCACTGGCCAGTGAGCTATCAGTGTACATGTTGGTTCTCCTTGCCTTTCCCTGATTAATAGAGGTCTCAAGTCTTCTGCCCAACTGCCAGTTTCCACAACTCTAGGAGCAGTCTAAATTTCTCACAAACTGCTTTGAAACTGTGCGGTTATAATTATTTGGAGGAATGAGACAGACAGACTGTGAGCCTTTTTTAACTCTCGTTTCCCTAGGAAACCGGTTCAGAAACAAAACAGAAAATCCATCACACTACCACCTACAAATTCTCTGAAAAAAAAAACTCCTTCAAAAATAAAGACATCAAAAGAAAATCCTGCAAAGGGTATTACAGGATATTGCCTTCTGTAACACCTCTAACAGTGTATTTAACAGCGATGAGGCTTTCACAGAATATTGAAAACTACTAGGAAGCAATAGTTCACCACTGGCACCTAAAAGCAGTATGTCACTGCCAAACACACCACATCACTTCAACTTGGCAAGAATGCTTGATAGAAAGCCAAAGAGTAGTGGAAAAGGCTGCTAGAAGTTAACAAAGCACTTCCCAAAAGTACTGTTTTGTTTTTTTAGGCAAGTCTGCTAGAGCATGGGTGATGGATTTACTAAAGAAAAAAGCTTTTCTTGGCAAAAAAGATACTGCTTTTTTCACTTAGAGCAAATTTTCCTGTCACTCTGCAGAATTTGAACTCCTACTCCCTCGTTTCAGAAAAATGTGGCCAGTTTCTGTTTTCAAGTGAAGAATTCCCACACAGTGATACTTATAGCATGGAAATCTATTGCTTAATACAGGTCATGGGAAAATGACCACAAATTCAAGCATCATTACAATGGAACTACCATAGCAAATTATATTTTTTTAGCTTATTATTTTAAGTTTGCAATAAAATGGTTGTTGTTGCAATTTTGTTTGCAAATAGTAGCAGAGTATTTCTCCAAGAGTTTATGAGAAGGATTGTTTTACCCTTATTTCTCAGAGTAGTTCTGTCAGAAAAAGCGCTGCAACTACAAAATTTATTGGAAATTAAAAGGAAAGATGCAGAGAAACCTTATCTTCAAAGCTGCTAAGGAACAAATTAATAAAGTAAATATAATCTAATACCAAAGTAGCAAGTATATCCAATAAAGATGCAACAGATGTCCTGTCCAACAGGGACAGAATACTTTCTTGGTATGAAGGTGGTAATTAAAAAGCATTACGCAGACAGTCTTAAGATCTAAGACTTCCCTTACCCCCTGGATAGGATCCCTTTTGGGTTAGTAACATCAAAAATTAATTTCCTAAATGCACATTCTTACTGACTAAATAACAGAATACAGAGGCAAAGGAACAGGTCACTTTCAGAGTTGTCTCTACAAGGAATAGAAAATAACCTTTAATTAATAGAAAATAACCTTTACAGGTGGCACAGTGGCAGTGTAAATGCATATTTACAGTGACCATCCAACAGAACTGCATGCTGTTACTGCTGTCAGCTCCTCCTCACACAGACGATACCTCACAAGCAAACCTGGGAAAAAGTGTAAAGCACAGTGCCTTTATGCTCTGGATAATATTGTCTTCTTGCTGCTGCTGATAAAGCAACCCAAAGAGAGGTCACAGGCAGCTGCACGTGGCTCTAACTTCTAATCATATGACAGCCTACATCAAAGACACTTTCACTTCTCCCCAGTCCTAAGTGGATTCTATAAAACAGAGATAACCATTTCTAACTTCTTGTATGTCAAAAAAGGCCAGACCTGCTACTGGCTAATAATGAAATATCACTGATAAAGTAGTCTGAACTTCCACCAATGTTTCTGCAAGGGTATCATGAAAGTATCTGTTGATGAGATGACCAATTTTTCATAAAAAATTTACTATAATAAAAAAGAAAACAAACTAAACAAACAACAATGACAACAAGTAGTGCAAGAGTGCAGCTTGACAACAAAGTGTTACAATTAAAAAGTGTTGTATTCATTGAACATGTGGTGAAGAACAATTAAAATAATCCCACAAAATATGTCCAATTTTATCTATTTGATTATTTGAAAGGCTTCATCAAGGCATTCAACCCAGCTGGAAAAATAGGGCAGAAGGACTGCAGGGAAAGACAGATGCTGCATCTGAGCTGAGCATTCCTAAGTAAATAAACAACAAAAACAAAACAAAACAAAACAAAAAAAAAGCAATTCTGACACAGTTCCAAACTTTATGAAACAATAACTTAACAAAAGGCCATTTATTCTGTCACTCTCTTTTTGTTCTTTTGTTTTGTGATTTGAGATAGAAGTAGATGCTAATTTTTTTTTGCTTACTAGTAATCTGTACAATAACTGCTCGTGAATTAACCCATGCAATTTTGGACTATTTGTCAATTCTTTTACCAGTTGTTATTAAGAAATTCAGGAAACAATTGTTCAAATAGAAGAACACCACAAAAGGCTTAGCAAATGAGGAACTACAGCAGTAGACTGCTGTTTATTTATACTTCACTAGTAATCATGTCCTGGCTTATCTCTAACTTTCTCAAAAATTCCACCTGTTTATTTGTAAACCTCATACCTCATTCTCTTTCAGATTTAAGGCCTTTTATCAATTCATTTGGAAATGCGTGGCACCTTTAGGACTTCTCACATCCTTGATGTCTTTAATTTTTTATGTGACACATCGTACACAAAAGCCTCTATTCTCAGACTGAGATGAACTCTTTCAACTGATGACTGTTTAACAGAGACAGATAATATTTCTGCAGTTCTTAACTCACCTGATGACTGTCAAGCTTGTCTTTCGTGTGCTGATCAAGAGCTGCAGCTCACAGCAAAGGCTTAATGAGATTCTCTTCCCCTTGAAAGGACTGTTTCTTTCAAGAAGAATCTGTAGCTAATCACTGCAAGTCTCAAGTTGAGAGGATGATTATTTGGGGGGAGACAGAAGCTGAGAGTTCTGTACAATTCAACTAAAGAGAGCTGCATTTATATGAAATGAGCAGGTTTTGCAAAAACCTGGGAAACCTTAAGCTTGTAGTTCCTGTGTAAGACCTTATCACAGTTCAAGGGTTACCATGTACCAGGAAGAGCCACACCAGTTCACTACAGCAGCTGCTGAGCAAGCATCAAATTCAGCCGAAACTTGTCACGTGCCACCTCGTATCTCAGAAACTCTCCTGCTTTTCCTAACATTATCACAGAGTATAGTGTGTCACAAGTATCAAGTCATTTGCAAATCCATTATGGTACATAAACCAAGAGTCTGCTGGGTGTGCAAGTTGTATCACAGAAAGCAGGCTGCAATTTCATGTAGTAATTGTGTCACTTCTCTTAAATCCAGGAAATTACACACTTGTATGACTGCAATAAGATGAAACCAAGTCACTGAGACTGTTTAAAACACAGGACAAAAATATGCAACACGTGCCAGGGTTTTGCCAAGATAGCTGAACGAGTGCCAAAGGAACTAGCTGGGGAACTGGAAGCAAGACTAGCACAGTTTTTGGCAAATGCTAATAAGTTCTTGTCCTCTACAGAAGCAATGAACATATTTTCAGGCTGCCTCATTGTGTAAAGAGAAGGCCACAATCTGGAGGCCTGGATCAATCTTTATCAGCTTTGTAATATGTTATGGCTGCAAGATAGTAATGATCAAATGGTATTTCACCAAGTGACTACACTGAAGAGTTCTGACACTGCTGCAAACTAGCCATGAACCAGCAAACACCTGGAATGCAGCACTGAACTGACACCCATGGCAAAAAGGTGTATTATACCAGGCCCAACGTGAGATGCTTGCTTGGCAGTATATTTACATCTTCTACAGACTTACTAAGCTGACACCTGTGCACATACACACAGGCACTGAAAAACAAAACAGTAAAAAAAGCCTGAAGCAGATAAAACACCTTCACGGGCATAGATCAATGCCTCTCCATATACCAAGTCAAGGCAAAGAAAATGCAGATGAGGCATTCACACACAAAACCCATGCAAATGCTGTAGGAACGCTAACCTGAAGAACAGTTGAGACAATAATTAAGGTTTGCAAACTACATTATTTTGCTGAGTACAATATTCACAACCTTAATTAAAATTGCAGTCACAATTATGCTTGTTGCTAAAGCAACAATTCTACGTATTTACAGAACAGGGCAAAGAAAGTGAGAAATTGTGCAGTTTCCATGATAGATTAAAACTACGCAAATGTTCTCAGGTTATTCTCTAAACAAAATTTAAATTGAATGTTGATCTTTTCTAGAAATGACAGCATTTTAAGGTTTAAAGTAAGCGTTCCCCTGTTCAATAATGAAGTAAGTCTAACACACTCAGAGGACGTTTTCCACGTCACTCAGATTCAAAAGAAGAGACAAAAAAAGAGAAAAAGTTGTCATGAAAGACCCAAAGGGATCTGAATCCAGAAATGTAAGTTGTCTTCTTCAGTAAAAGACCATGTGCCTGCCCATGCATGATACGATGGGTTTTATTTAAGCAGAACTTGATAGCAAATCTTGTCAGAGTGACAGCCGCAGTCCCTGCTGGGCTTCATTGATACAACACAACAAAAAGGCATCCCTCCGGCACTGGAAAGCTCCCAAAACACTGACAACTCATGCAAGGCCATGTCTTCTCTTCCTGCTAAACATGTCAAATGCTAGCTGTCCCCCTCCATTTCTCCAGCCACTCATGACCCCTCAAATTATTTTAGTTTGTGTTCAGCTACTCTTGTCCTTTGATATTCTTTCCCTTTTTCATCTGCTCTATTTTCTCTTGATGCCCACTCCTTTCTGAAGATCACTTCTCCTCTTTCCACCATGCATGAGTGCTCACATCAAGTGAGCAGGGCATAGTAAGTGTCAGGCTAACACCTCCCTCTTAGGCTTCCAGACAGTGAGGTGCTGCCATGAAATCCCTTCCCTGTCCAAACACAGGAAAACAGAGCAATGGCATTAAACACAATGTTTGGGGGTCTCCATGTCCACAACCCACAACTGGTCCAGGCCAGGGTGACTCTTCCTCTTTGGAAGACATAGGTGGCAGAGGCCTCAGGGCAGTGCCCTTTCTTATTGCACTCATGAAAAGTCAACTGGTCCCATACCCCCTCAGAGGAACAGAAGCACCAACATGGTCCTGATCCTGGACCTCTTCTTAGCTCTGTATGTGATCCACTGCAGAGATACCCAGAGCATGGAGGCCTCATTTTGTAGCAGGGGAGGCGCTATTCGGTGGCAGTATGTTGAAAGATTTGCTTTTATTCCCCATTTCAACAATTCAGTGCTGCTCAATTGCTGCTATTCAATGGAAGGATGTTGGAAGATTTGCTTTTATTCCCCCCATTCCAACATGCAGCTTGCAGACAGAATGCATACCTCTCACGTTCTCTCCATGACTGGAGATGCAATGCCAGGCACCAAAGCTGGGCTAAATTTTGTTCCAGTTAATTCCCTGGTCATGCTGGTCCCTAGGAGAATGTCTCTTGTGTAGGCCATATCAGCACCCCATCAGCCTTTTTCCTTGTCTTTGTCCCTCCTCCTGGAGTTCCAGATCCCACTTTCCCTCCATGTTTTTCTTATCACTTTACTTGTAACTTTGGGCCCAGTTCATCTTTTCTGACAATAAGTTAGCCAATATGCTACTTGAACTCCTTTTCTGCCCCACTGCTGTTTAGCTGCAGCTGTGCCTTCCACTCCATTTCTTCACTGGAGAAGCCTGAAGTGTCTGTGTTGTCTGGGGCACAGCAGCAGGAATGCTATGGCAGGAGCCTGGGCTAGGGATGTTATAGCTCATCACAAGGCTGACAGATATCTTGATTGCCGGGTTTTTTTCTTTTTTTTTTCTTTTTTTTTTTTTTTTGTGGGAAAATATACACAGGCAGTTTCTAGTAGGATTGAAGGATTCTGGCTATGAAGACCCTTTGGAGTTTCATACGAGCTGACATGTCAGCTGAGTGTTGACAGCCTATCAAGCAGCTGACAGGGCACGGTCCTCTGAACGGGATGCTTCAGCCAAAAGCCTAGGAATAGGACTGGCAGGCCATTTCCTCTGGAAGCTAAAAGAAAAGCAGGGAAGGAACAGATGCTTCCCAGGGAGAAATACAAGTTTACTTGTTGAGAATAGGGGGGAGATGATCTCCATACTGCAGGACTTGATCAGAATGTACTACTCCCCTTCCTTCTCCTTTATCTCCTCTCTACAAGCCAGGGAAGCAGAAGGACAGACTTTATCACCGTTCCTTTTGTCAGTTCTCCCTCCTTTATCACTTCTCATAAGAGCAGGGCACAAGTTTCAGTCTTACCCCTCCCTTTTCCCACATGGTGTGCTGCTGCTGCTACTTTTCAGCCATGTTTTTCCTTAGCAAAAAAACTCAGTCCAAAGTCTGTAATGATTCCTGAGGGCCATGCAATCAGCAGTGAGAGGCACCTGCCAACAGGGAGAAAAAGTCAAAACAGGCTCTGAAAGCCAGGCGAGAGACAAAGTAACTGTGCCCATATAAAAGGAATAAACAGCCAAAGGCCACCAGGAAAAGACTGGATGTCCTCACTTCCTAGACACTGAGCTCTGCTGAGCCTTTCTGCAAGGGCAGTGTTTGGAACAGTGTTTGCAGGATGACACTGCAAAGCTGCCCTCCCTTCCCCAAACTGCCTAGCCACTGACCATCAGGAACTGAAATCATGGAACTCCACAGGGTAACAGCCACACCTGTGAACACAGGTTTGGACTCCCAAAATTTCATCCAATGATGGCACCGTCACAGCAGTAGCTTGTACAACAGCAAATTCTGACCTACCACACCATCCTCAGTGTGGAGAAGCAAGCACTAGCCCTACCCATCCAACTTTGTGTCCCACACCCGTGGTACCTTCCCCAGTGGGTGTAGGGCAGAGCACGCAGAAGAGAAAAAACTCATAAAGATAAAACACAGACCGTGTCTTCATCCTCAGACAACAGTAGGGAGGAAGCAGGAGCCAGTCAGCTCATCTGGAGTGCGCTCACAGAGTAGCTGCCACAGCTGCCAGTGGCAAGAAGTCAAGAGAAGTCATCAGGCAGTAGCTGCATTGGTAGCATGTATGAAAATGCTACCAATGGGAAACAAACCCAGAACAGATGTAGAACAGAAATCAAACATGCTTCTGAATGTGAAATCTCTTTACAAGTGTCACTTGGGCAGAGCAACAACAAGTACAGTCATAAGCGTGAGACAGACGCTGGGACAAAACAGCACGTCCTGGAGTGGCCCCCAGAAGGGCTCACAAGCCAGAGAGGAGCATTTTTCAGATACATTTTCTGCAGGCTGCTCTGAAACACATGCAATGGGATGTCCAGCGTACAGCAGAACACACCACTTGTCCAAAGTAAAACCCTCAAACACATTTAATGGGGAGTGTAAACTCCCCAGAAACAACTGCCTCAAGCTGGCTGTCTGCTCCTCATGCCCCACACTACTGGCTTAAGACAATGCACAGCCTGACACCAGCCTGTGCTCTGCTGTGTGGACCCCTGCACATGACCCACCAAGACACTGTTACAGGCTACGTGAAACAGCTGAACGTTGACACCATTTCCATCACAACAGAGACTTTTTATTCCTCACATTGGAACATGAGGAATATAAATGCAAACATTTTGAAAAATCCTGCACAATCAATGTACATCTATTTGGTGCTTTTACTATGTCAATGTCAAGAGCAGTTGACACCAAAATTCCTTTTTTCTCAAAGGAGCTATACTCCACTCAAGATGAACCAATTCTAAACTTTTGCTTGTGTGAGATCTTAGCCAAACAATCGTAATTTATTTTGTAAATATGTTAAGAACTCCATTACAGTACTGCACAGTTTTTGTATATTATCTTTTATCTGGATGATGTCAAGGAATTTGTAGCAACAAGTCCTACAAAGACTCAGAAGATTAAGACAGCAATGACTCCTTATCACTTCTCTCCCATAATAAGACATTAGACAATAATTAGACATTTACTATTTGAAGTTACAAGTTTGAAGTTACTGTGTGATCTCCTGCTCCAGTTAAACATAGGGCAAATTTTGCTTCTGAGAAAACAGGATTGGGCCCCTGTGGCTTTAAAAATTTCACCATTCCATCAGAAATGCCTGTCTGCCAGCCTTGCAGACTGCCAAGTCTGGCTCCTTGGCTCTTGAACAGCATCAGGAGGATGAAAACCACATGAAGATTGGAAAAATGTGCAAAGCCAGAGGCCAAAGAAAAGACATGGCCACTCAGAAAGATCACGTGCAGTTCCTGAGTTGCTGATGGAAAGAAAAGGTTTCTTAGAAGTTGAGAGCTCTTTTCAGACAGTATCTGTACTTTCCCATGATGTGAGTGAATTACAGCATTCATGTAAACGTGATGAATGGAATGTATCTCTTGGAAGAACTCACTAATTACATTAAGAAGAACCTTGAGCTAACACAGTAGATAAAATTAATGACTGCATAGTAAGAATGGAGTATTAAAGGAACCCAATCTTCATTCTAAGAATGGGTGCAGACTAGAAAGTTAGTACCCACATGACTATTGTGACTACTTTTGACAAAGTGAAACATGTATAAATAGAACATCCTGAAGATGTTCCTCTCCTCCCTAGTCCATTTCTGTTTTGCACACACCCATTGTCTAAAAACACAAGCAGAGTCCACACAGAAAGCATGGTTATGACATCACTAGATGTACTTGGGATTCCATAAAAGCATCTAAAACAAAACTGTTTCCAAGCACAAGTTGAAAACAGAGTCCCAAAACACATCATACTTATATTCTTTAACATATTTGAGATGTTCTAACATATATACCATATTGTATCTAAGGTTTCATCTAGTCTATAACATATTATTCCAACACAAAATAGCAGTGTCACAGTACAGCTGGATCTCGAGAGAACAAGAAATGCCAACAAACTTTAGGCTTTTTTACATTTGAAATTATGTGAATGGTACAGCTTTTCTGCAGGTATGTAGCTGTTAAGATTTGGGCTAGAACAGTTAATTCATACTATTGACCAGCTTCTTGCTTTGAAGGCCATGATCTAGCCACCAGCACAATGGACTACCCAGGACTTATTCCAGGTCTGTCACAGTCATCACAGGACTTTAGCTAAAGCTCTTTGCACTTTCTGTTGTGGTATAATTAAGTGTAGACACAAAGCAAAACTTCAGTGACTGAAAGCTCATATCCCCAAGAATTACCCCTCTGAATGATATATACATGTGTCTGTGTATTGCAGACCTCACTGAGGTACAGATACAGAACATATATATATATATATATATATACACATGTGTTCAAAGAAAAAGTGAGTGCATGCAGTCTATCACAACAAGGATCTAAATACAAGCAATAATTATGGAAAGCAGAGCTTCCACTTAGAAACCAAAATACATCTCATATTTGTGCATCCTTATTTAAAAAGCAGTAAAGTTCAAATCTAATGACTCTTTCCAGCAATTACATTTATGATGTAATTTATGGCATTTATTAAACTCCCAACATATGGAATGCTCCTTTCATGTCAAATTGCAAGTTTCCCAAGGCACACAAGTGAGTTTTATAAACTGCTACAGCAGGAACATTTCATTTTGCTGTGACTTACAAGAGGCAAGTCCTGAAAGGTTACTGCAGATTATCTCAGCTGGCTGGAGCAAACCAAAGTTGTGGATTTGATCCCTGCATGACCATTCATTTAAAGAGCTGGACTAAATGATCCTTGGGGGTCCCCTCCAACTCAGAATATTCTGTGATTCTGTATTGCCACAGACTGGAATTCACTTGAAACAGAAAACCAAGCCAAAAAATTTCATTTCTTCGTATTTGCATTAACAGAAAGGACAGAAGCTCAGCAAAACCCTTATGCTGGTTCTTTATATCACATACATATAATCAAACTAAGTTGAACGAGATATGCACATGGACAAAGCTTTAACAAAGGGGAAGCATTAGCAGAATCTGGGCTACAAAGAAATAATGCATTGGCCTCTCATGCTCATCATCTTTCTGCTCTGAACCTGCTAAACATTAACCTGCTCTGAAGCACTGCTTTAGTCAGTTATAGGTAATCTACACAGTCTGGTTCAAGTAATCACATCTCATAAATAACCTAACAATATTTTGCTGTGCTAATTTTATTTCATCACTCCTGAGGACTAAATGGTGGTAACAGACCTGGTCAACTTGAAATACAAAACTCGAAAGCTAATTTAATTTACATTCTTCTGCCTATAGAAATGAAAACAAAATTAAATAACTTTGCCAATGGGAAAATATTTGTTTTTACTAGTCTTAAATCAAATCACACCTGCAAATGCAGAGTTGCAGGTTTTGTTCTTTTTTCAGTCACACAGCCACTTGCTTGGAGTTGTTTATTTTTTATGTTTGGGTTTTGCTTTTTTTTTCCCCAAGTGAATGGTGAAGTGAAACAGAAAGCAGAAGTCAGGCATAAAATAACTGCTTAATATAATATAAAAATTACTGATAGAAAAAGAAGGTAAGCATTAAAAGCAACAACAAGTACTATGTTCTACAGCAAAAAGAATTTCCTGACAAAAAACGCATACACATTTTACAGGAAAAATCTTTCTCTGTCCTCTACTTGCACAATTTCCAGTGCATGACACTTCAAATTCTGAATCAGACTTCTTTCCTTCTCTGAGGAGAAAACTGAGGGGGCTTCTATTAATTTAAGCCAAAACTGAAATTTAATCTCAAATAAAAGATTTCAGTATAAATATATTTTTAAGTATTGATTCTAATATAATAATGCCCTCTATAAAGGTCCACTAACACATTATTTGTATCTTGTATTAAGAAAAAAATCAATAGAAATCAAAAGCCCAGCCATAGCAGTTTTAATAATACTGCAGTAAGGGGTTTTTAAGCAGTATAACTGTCTCCAAAACATGATGGTAAAGTATCCATATGCTTGTCAGAACTTGAAAGATATATACCCCTTCAAATTTTATATATCTATATATATATATATACACACACATCCCCCAAAATGCCTCAAATAAGAAGGTTTTATGTATGTAGTAAATTTATTAAATTGGGAGTACTGTCCTGGTAGAATACACTTCCTTAGGCTACAACACTTACAACATTCAAGCAAAAAATACTGTGGGAACGTTTAGAATGTAATTAATAACCTTACTTCTAAATAATTTTCTTCATGATGTTCTCTGGGTTTCTTTTTTTTACTGAAAAGATAAAATTCTTGACAATCAGGATAAAAACCATATGCTCATATATTCACATAATAACTTAAAAACTTCTTTGGGACATGTGAAGTATTGCTATTTTTCATTCCATCAAAACATCTGGATTTTAGTGGTTTTACAGCACAAATGGCTTGTTCAGCGTATAGCCTTTCGCCATTTAAAAAAAATTTATACCCCATTCCATTCTCATCACATGGCTAGCATATGCTTCATGCCAACTTTATTCAAGGCCAAAACCTATCGTAACTCATCAGGCCAATGAATTACTACAGGAATGTAAAGCAAAACAGAAAAAAAAATCCAATCAAGTCAGTCAAAAAAATTCCCCTGAACACCAAAAAATTCCACACTATTCTGAGAAGTGAAGAGTGAAATTACTATCAGATTCCTGCTTTTTCTCAGAAGGTCATCCTAACCAAAGAGGTGAAAGAAAAAAAACAGCGTATGAATAAGTTCGCTTAGTTTCTGTGTGATCTGTCAAAGCAAGTATAGTTTTCCAAAATAAGTATATCAGATAAGAGCAAGGAAGGAATGCAGATTATTGAAATATTTCTCTTTCCAACAAAATACCAAAACAAAAGAAACCAGCTTACCCCATAGAGGCACTGTTGAAAACATGGTTGCTTAAGACTATTCCATCTGCCAGTACATATCCTCCTGAGATTTGCTCACCATTTGCCTCCTAATTCCAATAAAACTTGGAGATAGCAGAGGTATAAGACAATAATTCTTCATCCCTTTTTTTTTTTTTAATAAGGAGAGGGATGCAGAATAGAAACAATTTTGACTTTTGGGCAGGCGATACAATTTTTTGTTGTTTGGAGGTTTTTTTTAGTAAAGGCCTAAAGTATTATAGAGTGGATCCTAAGTTCTCTTTTCCAGCTTTGTGGCAAAAGGTTTGCTGCAGTTGTCTTTTATTTTCCTTGGTTTTTTTAATTATAAAATTCAGTAACTGCAGCTTAACATTAGTATTGTCTCTAAGGCAGTGAGAAGACAACTTCCTCTGCACTTCTTCTGACGTTTTGCTGAACCAGAAATGAGCCACCCAATTAGTACACAATAGCCACAAATATAGTAATGTCTTCTTCACAAGTAAAAATGTGTGATGATTTTATCAATTTAATTTAGGTGAAAACTAATGTGGTTTCACCTGAGGGAGAAAAGCAGCCCATAAGCTTTGGACAGTACAGATGACTAAAAAACAGAACAGAGAATGACATTGTCAAGGGACAACATCGAAGACAAATCAGGATTTCTTGAAAGAGGCCAGCTTAACAGAAACAAGAAAGATCAGGGGCTCATAAGCAGATTTATAAAGCTCAACAGCTCAAAACAAGCAAGCCCACCTCAAGCCAGAAATGTCTTAGCAAAGTGCCCCTTACTCCTCAAGTGCCAATCTACCCAAATAACCCTTTGCTGATCTCAATTTTCACACTTTTTCAAAAAGTAAAGGACAGTGGCAAATCTAACCACTTTAATTCTGGAGAACCATGTGGATTATCAGTGCTGTGGCACACTATGAAAACTGATGGGTTCTTCATAGCCTGCTTTCCTTCAAAGCTTGGAAAGTCTCCCTAGACACTTCACTTTCAAGTAAATCAATTTCTAACACTGAGAAACATAAAAATGAAGCTTACACTTGCAACCTTAATTTTATCTTTTGCATATATACATTATTTACACAGGACTCAAATAAGGGATCAAACACTGTTTTCCACTGGACATACATCTGCACCAGTGCAAAGCAACACAAAAGTTCAGAAAATAATAAAAAATTTAATAAAGGAGCATATTTTCTTACATTCTTTTAGCTGTGTATGTCAGAAGGCAAACAGTAACCAAAAACAGCCAGCAAGCAAAGTTAAGTTTCTAGCTATTGTTCCAGAAAAATTATTGTCAGAACAGTATTTTATCCCTGTTTTCAAGAAAGTGATGGTAAGGGAATGAGCACTGCCAGAAGGTCAAGGGAGGTGATGCTCTTGCTCTGCTCAGCCCTGGGGAGGCCATATCTGGAGTGCTGTGTCCAGTTCTGGGCTCCTCAGTACAAGACAGACGTGGAGCTTCTGGAGCAGTCCAGCAGACAGCTAAGAAGTTGGTCAAGGGTCTGGGAAATCTTACAACAAAAGGCTGAGGGAGCTGGGCCTGTTCAGCCTCAAGAAGAAGCAAGAGGGGAGCTCATTAATGTCTGCAAGATATCTAAAGGGTGGGTGTGAACAGGATGGAGCCAAGCTCTTCTTTGTGGTGCCAACCACTAGGACAAGAGGCAATGGGCAGAAATGGCACAGGAAGTTCCACTTGAATATGAGGAAGAATTTTACTGTGCAAGTGACCACACACTGGAATAGACTGCTCTGAGAGGTTGCAGAGTCTACCTCACTGCAGATACTCAAAAACCATCTGGACTCAATCGTGTGCAGGGATGACCCTGCTTGAGCAGGGAGGCTGGACCAGATAACACATTGTGGTCCCTTCCAACCTCACTCAGTGATTCTCTGAGTTCATAATAGTGTGAGCTGATTTAAAGAAGGTTCTATTTCTCTTCCTGACAATATGCTCCCTCCACTTCTACCAACTCCAGCATTCTTCAGACCCTTCCACAAGACACAGATACAGTAGAGGATAACCAAACAAAAAAACTGCATAACCTGCCAGATACACAAGTTAAATCAATTCACAGAGCTGACAGGAGGCAAGAGAGGGGAGCAGGATTTCCTCACATACAGCTGCAAAAATTTACATCTAGCTACCAGATACAGTGCACTTTAAACATATGCCACGTTCTGGAACTGATCTCTCATTATCTGGGTATCAAATTTGCAAATACATGCAGTTCTACACTGCAAATATGACCAGCATCCATCTTTATGTCTGAAGTCAACAAAAGCTGCTTTTGGAACACATGAGGAAATGCTAAGAACATGGAAAACTTCTGGCAGTAACCTGTGAACTAGCAACATGGAGATAATCACATCCTTCTCACCATTAAGATTAAAGACTTGTGAGAGATATAGCAATAAGAGCAATCATTGCTACAGAAAAGCTACAGAGAAAAATCAGTGCCTGTCTGCACTGCCAGGCTCACTAGCCCTGTAAATAAGGCCTAGTATAAGAATACAATAAAATACTCTGTAGCCACTCATAATTTAACATGGCTTATTCTAAAAACCCAATGAAGGAGAAAACCTGTGGAAAAAAATGATGTCATGATATACATACACGCTGGAAGGCCTGAAGTAGATTGACAGAAGACAGACTTCACAATCCCAATTTTTTTTTTACACTGCTAGGAGCATTTCATTCTTAGAAGCCTCCGAATCCACACAGATACAGGTGAAACACTCATTGTTAACTCTGTTTATCTGCAGAGGTTATTTCTCAGCAAAAACATAAATGAACCAGTGATGGTGCAAAAAGCCTGGAATGTCATAACACTACACAGTGCCACTCAAGCCTTCACAGAGTCAATGACTAGAACAGGGAGGGAATCGCCAATCCTGAGAGCACATAGTCAGAAGTGATAACTAAGGAAAAAGAGCAGGAACAACAGCTCCATCCCCCCGACATGTGCATATCTGCTGACATCTTCAGAGACTGGAGTGATGGGGATACAACATGCCAAAGCAGAATTCAGCAGAGCTGAATATGCTATTTGGCAAGCCCAAGAATCTGATAGAAGTGCTTCTACTAACAGTCTCCTTAAAGCCATGCCTCTTAAAATCGTACTGTAACAATCTATGATGAGTAAGAAAAACATATACAAGTATGCTTTACAACAAACCTATGCATTTAATCAGACTTAGAAAGCCTGGGTTTAATTTTTCTCTTTACCAGACATCCTCTATGCCTGAGGCAAGCCACATTGTTTTGATTTTTTTTGATCACAAGTATTGATTCTTCCTCCACAGAGTGTCAAAGATGAGACTTCATGAGAGAACAGGAGAGTGCACATGCTAAAGCTTGAGAGACACTCAGACAGAACAGTGATGAACATTCCAGAAAAGCCCAGAGAAGTGTGTCCTCAATATTAATTCATTTTCACTAAAGACACAACTTGCAGTATATCTCAGTAAAAGCTGTCAAACTATCAAAGGACATAAACAGTTCACTTTGAGATAAAAACATTTAAATGTCGAAACAACTGCAATACATAAACATGAAAAAAATTCCTCTACCATTTGCTCGGTGCTCTCAATAACAGCAGTGCATCCCAATTAGTGTATCAAAAAGCATAAGAGAACACAAATACAGGAGACAGGCACTCAAAGTCTGCAAAGACAAAATTTCTCAACTCTCACAACTGCCTACAAGAGCACAGTCCTGTCCAATCACCTATGCTAAACCTCCACCTTTTTCAAACTCAAGTTTGCTTGCAGCAGGTTTTAAGACCCAACCAATTCCCAATACTCTGGGAGGACACGCTGAGCTGCACGAGGTGTCTCACCAAGTGACACACCAGCTGCTCTTTGTCTCACACCATGAGAGACACATGGCTCCAGCTTCTCCTTTGACCTGACTTACAAAACAAGAGAAGTTGCAGCACACTGCAGGGCACAGAGGCTCTACCTGGCATCCTGCCAGCCAGCTCTAGCAGATTTTGGTACTGTGTTGTTTCATATATAGCAAGAAGCAGGTCCCAGCCTTCTGCTCAAGCTTCAGATTTTCAAATGGTGTGAGGAGTAATTGCTTGTAGAACAGGCTAATTCTGAAGTGAAAGAGGGCACAGGCAATGGTGTGAGCAATACTGGCAGAGATGCCTGACGTCAATCAGGAAGGAAAAAAACGGAGTATCTATGGATTGTCACAAGAATTGAAACAAGACTATTTCAGACCGAAGAAAAAAAAGGAATGCAAAAACTGCATGAGACTGGATCTTCATCCCTTTGATGTTTTAGGTCTTTAGTGTCTCCCACTATCCTGCCTCCACCTACATAGGTGCACCTGTAATTATCCATAAGTGCATAGGAGTTATTTATGGCAAGTTACCAAAACTGAAGACACTAACTTCAGCCTCTCAAAATACCTCTCACAGAGCCCAGAGAGCACAAGGAGAGCAAGGAAAATGAGCAGTAAAGTATAGAACCTTTCAGACCTGAATTGCTTTACCATATGAAAATTGGATAAAATGCAAATTAAGGAAACAAATGTCCACATCAGAGTAAAAACACAAACAAAAAAAAAATCAAAGAAAACAAAACAAATAAAAGGGGAAGGGCAAAAGAACCTAAAATCTGATAACCTGTAACTAGCTGTAAGGCTAAAAATTAACACAAAATTATCACTAAGATCTCTGCCTGGAAGCATTATGATTAAAAGGCATTTACCTGAAGAAATTGATGACATTTTAAGAACTTAACTACTATTCAAAATAACTATGGACCAATTAACACACTTACTTTAACAGAAAAAAAATCCAAAGAAAAATATTATGTACTTACTATCATTTAGTGTTGTGAAGTCCAAGAATCGATATTCATAGCAAACATCTATCTTGGTTTCTACCTGGGGCCTCTTCAGAGTTGAATAGATATTACCAGGTCGTTTTTCATCATGCTTCTCTAATTTGTTCAATCCACAACCCATTTCAGCAGTTCCTGATACAAAGAGGCAGGGAAAAGGGAAAATGTATATACATTATTAACTTTGAGTTTTTTATTTCTGGTTTCATGCCCCACACTAGTACATCAGGGTGATTTTTAATTTTTAAATACAAGGTGCCTACAAACTACATAAAATCGTGTAATTAAATAAATGCTCAGAGAGTAACTGAAGTATATACTACTCATATCTACCCTCAGGCACACTATTATTTTACTGGAAAATTGACAGTTTCATGTATGTATTTTGCAACTTTCAAATGTATTCAAAGGTACACTCTCCATTACATTTACATTATATATATATATATTCCATTATAAATAGTAGCTGAAAATGCAAAATAACTTGCTAATATTAAGGTTGTCAACCTAGTAATAATTTCTATATATGCAGTTACTAAGGGAGCACCTAGTATTAAATTTTACACAGATCTCTGTAATATTCGAATTAATATCTAGTCTTGTCATCTAATGGAAAAAACAAGTTCTTTCTGCAGAGAACTATCTGCACTTGCAGAACAACCTCACTTCCTCCCACCTCATTTTTTTAGGAAATAATAGCACTTACAAATCTGTCTTCAAAACAGAAGAGGCACCTGGCCACAGAACTGCATTAGATAAATCTAGTTCTCTTTAATAAGCTGCCAGCCCACAACATTTTAAAGGATTATTCCTGACAACCATTACTGCTACACATTAAATGTTTCTCAATATCCTGCACATTATAGCTCATCTGAGTATAAAAGAATGGAAGAATTGGTGAAAATATCCAGGTGATCCAAACCCTCTAATTCCTTTCAGCAAGACTGGTGGGGCTCAGGCAAATTATTTCAACCAGCAGCAAGTACAAAAACCAAAAGTATGAAAACATACCAGGTAAGCACCTGAGGTTTTTCATCACAACCTACCCAACATCCTGCCTCCGCCTACACGGAGAAACTCATGCTCTGAGGACAGGGAAGGAAATGCAGAATAAACACTCAGTAACAGAGTGGCTCCCAGAGGCCACCCCAGATTCTCAAAGGCATAGGATCCATTCAGTGTAAACACACTTCATGGAGCATCAGGAAGGTCAGTGTCACAGCCTCCCTGCAAGCTCTGACACACAGCAGTGAGCACCTGAGAGACTTCAGTCACAGACCAGGGCTGCCTTTACCTTGACAGTTTATAAACCCAAAGCAGAGAATGAAAACCTTGCTCAGGTTCACCATCTCCAAAGAGCTGCTCATAAGCTTACGCCACAGCTCCATCTTAGCTGTGGAGAGAGCTTAGAAAGAGCTTAGAAAGTTAGGCAAATATACAGCCCCAATGTATTTGGAAACTACTTGCAGAAAATTGTCTACGTTTTTATTTATACTGTGGTTTAACTTTTATAAATTTTGTTCCTTCCCCATACTTCCTTGCAAAATCGTTCTTATTAATAGTTACCTAATCCCTTGCTGTATTTTACTATGATAAAGGCATTCAAGTCCTTTTCTGCCATTTCCTAGACAGGATCTCTGGTCCCTTCATCACCCCACTCACTCTCATTTGCATCACTGTTCTCATTTCTCTACATGAACACAGGTGGCCATATGCTCAAAATGAGATCTTAACAGGGCTTATGAAAATAACATTCATGCATCCCTGTCTCTACTGCAAATAATACACCTACTGCACCTAAAATCATCATTCACAGCTGAATCATCATATTCACAGTTTACTGTCAACTTCCTAGCAGACAAAGAACCTGTTTCTCCTTATTTTTATCCAACAAAACTAATTGAGAAGTTTCCAACTCATCTCTCATAACTTTTCTCTATTCCTTGTGCTTCTACTGCTCAGTAATAACCTCACCCCATTCTCCAGCACCTTTGGAAGAAAGAGCTGTAAGTTTTTCTGGGCTCAGCAATACCATCCACCTTCTTATCATGTGCAAAGTCCATAAATGCACACCTACATCTTCCTGCAAAGTCCCTATTAATAGATCAAAGTAAGACTGAACAACACATCGAACTTGAAAAAATTACACAGTAAATATTTATCACACAGAACCTGGAAGTAGAAAAAACATTTGCTATAAAGCCCTCTAGCACTGAGAAAAAAAGGATGATGTGACATTTGTATTCCTGAAGTTTCAGTATTTGGTGGATTCATCCAGCAGAAAACAACCTTCCCTGATTATTTTGGAGGAAAGGTAAAAAACTACATTAACAATTTATATCAATGAAATAAAGGTTTGCAGGCTCAATTTTTTTTTTTTTATTTTGGAATTTAAGGTTAAAAATCCTCATAATCTTGTTATGTTCCCAAAGTGATACTTTCCACCTTTTATTTTCTTTTGTAATGACAACTATTACCATTAAAGGATTGTTTTTTCATCTATACAGCAGTTTCTTCTTTTACCTGTGCAATATTATTTGTTTCAGTCTAAAATGTTATTTATTTTAATACAAAAAACTTGTGATGCGTACTAATGAGCCTAACAAGACACTAGGTATCTTTCCACAAACTATAATGAAACACATCTAGCAGCATACTTGTGCTAAGGATGAATTAAGATAGCAGTAAGTGTTAGCAAGTGTACAGAATTTCTTGTTTCAGTGATTGCCCAGTAACTCTTACACATCACAAGTACACAGCATTTTGTAAGGAAAAAAATTTCATTACAGAGGTCATTCCACTGCAGTGCCTGCAACCTTTAGTTGTACAAATAGTCTGAAATCCACAGGACTCTTAGACAGTGATGGCTGCAGAAGGAGGCCTTGGGGACTCTGCATTTCACATCGCAGAGCATTTTGCATTCTTTCCCAAACCGGGGTGAAAGTGCTAAAAGATAAAAGCCTGTGCTTCCAGCAGCAGCCACACACACTCTCCTGTGCCTCTCCAGCAAACATTTTCTCAGCCCTTTGGAGAAAAACTCTTCCACCCTCACTACCCATGTAAGCAATGACCTCTGCAGACAGAGACAACCCACAAGCAATTCAGCATGAGCTACCTGCCCACTTGGGAATGGACTGAAAACAAGATTTTTTTGGGTATTAATTCCCTGAGTGACTGCTTTCTACAAGACTGATTTTCACCTTTGTGCTGTTTAGCTAAAACTTCAAACAGTATCCTTGAGGATACAGGCTTCCTCACATTTCACTAAGTATAGGCAGTTACATTACTGTAAAGTATGCATATGAAAAAGGATGATAAAAAAGACACTTTCTCTTGAAAAAAATGAGGGATCAGGGGACAAAAATTAAGCTTCACAAGATCACAATCTTTTCCACTGTAATAAGAATACAGGTGCTACAGCACTAGAAAACAAATCTTAAAAAATAAAGTTCCTACTTTAACAGAGGAGTCTAAGTATGAAAATAATTCCACAGAGGTAGGAATTCTTAAGTTTTCTCAAATATACTGATGATGTGTGTATGACAAGTCATCACTCAATCACCAAATTCTGCTCAAAGTTATCCCACAAATGTCCTTCTGGGACAGCCTGCTTTATAACCTTTCAAAGGCTTTTAAAATCAGTTATTACCTTCTTCCTTTCATTCACAGCGAAGTTAGTGCTGTTCAAAGTCTTCCCACCATCATCTGAAAGTATCTCCTTGCTTTTCAATTACAAATCTACTTGTCAACAGGAAATTATTCACCTTCTTAATTTTCTACATTGCAGTTATCAAAGAGTGCTGTAAGAAATATTCATCACTGATGCATTCAAAGTAATCTAAATCCACTTCAGTGCACATTCTCACAAGGTGGATTACTTTTCTATGAGACATGCTTAAGGCTGCCATACTACATAGATTTATCCTGGCTTTCTATACCTGCATGTGAATTCCACTGTTACTCATATGAAACCAAAATATTATCACTAATATTCACTTTTCAGCAAATTGAAAAACAATCCTTCAAAGACACTGCCAAATTTTCAAATCCTTTTTAATCTGCAGTAGGTTCTAAGACAAACATTTTCTTTTTCATTAATGCAGAAATTAATTATCAACTCAGAAGTTCTAAACTTAGGAAAAATAACTTGGAAAAGTAATACTTAATGAAGAACATTAACCCCTAAAATTATGATTTAGTTACAGGCTTTTACAATTACACATGCCAGAAAACCTAATTCTGTCCACAAACTCACTTAGACTGCAAATTAATCTTACATGTGCTCTATGATCTTGTTGATCTCAAACTGTTCATGTGTTCAGGCACATGATGATAAAACTAGAACTGAAACCCAAATCTCACAACAGATTGGGTTTTTTCAGTCTGCATCTTCACTTTAACTCTGCAAAGCATCAAGAATAGAAGGTATGCTGAGATGCAGAACAGCAGCAAAGCCTAGTCAATTAATTCCTTCATTTCTCTTGTGAAGGACAGCAAAGGCCTTCACTGGTTAGGAAAGGAGCAGCTTACTTCTGCAAACTGAATGCAAAATTTAACCCAGGATTCGTACATCCCAAACAACCAACTAACAAGCCACAGAACAAATCTCTTGCTGCCACCTCCTCCTACCCAGCACTGTCCTGCATTGTGTATTTTAGGAGCAGAGGAGATCTGGGGAGCATCTGGAGGTACAGGACAGAAACCCATCCCAGAATGTCAAATGACCTGCCCCTGAATGCTCCTTCTCAATACAAGTTTTATTGAAACCAGTACCATCCTTTGCCATGAAAAAAAAAACCCCAAAAAACAACAAATTGTAGTCAGCAAGAGAAAAAAAAAAAAAAAAGCCAGCAGTAATTCCACTTTTAACCACCTCTGTGATCCATGACAATGAATGTATCTTGAATATATCACAGGAATCTTTACAGCTCTTTCAGATATGTGTCAAGTTCTCAGCTGATGATCTCTGAACCTCAGATTTGCTAAAATAACCTCTTGCAGCTTGAATTTGCTTTCTCAGGTTGCTAGTGTGTGTTCAAAATAGATGAAATACAAGTCCAGAATTAGCAAAGAAAAAGGATAAAACAGTAACATGTAGCTATTAACTTATTTTCTTGTTAACAGTGATTCAGGCTCCAGGATTCCTTTTCAGAAGGAAAAGAGGATAAAGAAAAAAGGGAAAAACAAAAAAAAAACTTGCCTTCTGATTTTCTTTTGGGGGTATATTGGGGAATGAATGAGGCTAATCTTCTGATTTATTGATCCATCCTTTCATGAAACTCCCTAACAATTTATCTCCAAGGAATAATAATGAAAATTACACTGAAATGTAACAGAACCACATGGCTAATGGAAGCTTGAATAGATTAGCAGAATAAGTAATTTAAGGGATGCTTATCAACTAAGTACATATTGACTAAATAGTTTATTTCAACTAATCAATGCATAATGTCAATGACTACTTAGAGAGATGATTTGAAAATGATTCCAAAACAATCATTTTAAATACTTAGAGTCAACTGCTAAGTATACAGCATTAGACTGAATATTCTAGCAAATGTGTAAGTGAAATACACTACCAGCTGAAATAAGAACAAGGTAATTTTAGAACTTACAATGGCATGCAAGGAAAACATGCTGCATGGAAAATTAATGCTTGTCAGCTTGTTTTTAAGCAAAATTAGTGAGAGCAAGCTTGCTTGCATTAACATATTTAAAGCATTTATGGGCCAGGACTAGTGAACGTATTTTGCAAGCTTTATCATGAATTAATTTATTTTTTAAAATACATATCCTAGGTTACTGCTAACGTTCTTTTCAAAAAATATAGAATATAGTATTCTTACTGATGAATGCAGCAGCTGGAAAACAAGATAACTGCAATGTATTAACAGGTTTTCTCTCTTGATTTTGGTTAAGACCTTTCATCTTCATTCCTCCTTCCACGGGTAATACTTAGGTACCTCACAGGGATGCTGGAAGGCATTTACAAATAATTGCAGGACTTCACATTTGTTGTGCAGTAATGAGACATGCTTATTTTCTTAAACCCTCATTCCTGCAATCCTGACCTTTCCATTTTCAAAATAATAAGCACTTCATGCCCAGTTCAGTTGCTGGCATGTGGTCACTTAATTCTTGCATCCTTCTCAGTCTACGAAACACCAGAGTGTTTAGTCCCCCACTCAGCTCCAAACAAACCCTGAGAGTGCTTGCAAATTATAGTTGAGCCCCTTTCCTAGCATAGTTAAAGCAATGAGGCAGAGGAAGAATAACAAGGCAAAAAAAAAAACCAGCATAACCGAAGCAGAGAATTAAAAACACCAGACCTGGCAAACTGGGTGTACAGGTAAACAAAGAAAGCAGAATAGGATGCCAGGATGATCCTTTGTCAGTTTCCAGAAAATAACCATGCTCCTGACTTCTGATTTTTCCCACCCTGGCTTACCAGTGCACAGGTTTTTTTGTGAGATTACACCACTTAAGAGGGAAATTCCTTACTAAGAGATACCCACTTAGTCTTTTTTTTTTCAATAGTATTACCATCCAGGAAGATATATAAGCATATATTCAATAAATACTGCAATAATTTTTATTTGTGTGGAGGGATCTGTACTTAAGTAACTATTGTTTACCAAACAATTTGAAACATTCTGAAAAACTTAGAGATACAAGGAACAATTACCATAAGTCAGTCCCATCTATTGTCAGATGTTACAGCTGAACAACTTTTTTTCACCACATACCTATGAATTTGACCAGTGCCATCAGGATTTTAGACTTGAGGCTGAAAACTAAATCTCAGCTTATAGGAAGGTTGGCGAAAGAATAATCCCAGATTTATCCTTTTTGATTTATCTGATTTAAATTCAACTGCAGAGCAACCCAAGTAAATTTGCAATTAAGGTTTTCAATTTCAAAAAGCAAATCTCAAAAACTAAGGAATTCATTAGTGAGATGAACAGGAATGAGAAATCAGAGGATGTAAGTACAGGGGAGGTCTGGAACATGTTTAAACTATAATATGAGTATCTGCAGAACTTGGAACCCAAGGAGTGACAAGAGAATTCATAAGAAGGTTTCCAGACACAGTGAGATGAATTACCTAATAAAGAAGGAAACGTAGAATAAGCAGAGAGCTTAAGAGACAGGAACAAAGTTCAGCAGAGGAACAGTCTCGGATCAAGAAACACCAGCATAAAATGAAGCGTGCCAGAAGCCAAAGCAAGCTGGAGAAGCCAAAGATACCACAACTCAACAGAAGCAGAACACAAATCAGGACTAATCTGGATTCATACCAAGAACTCTGGAAGACCTGTCATGATGAATTGCAGCCCCAATTGCTAGAATTAAAAACCAAACTATTTCATCAGATTTGGTACTGTCTCCCAGGGAGACAAGAAAATGTACTGATTACACAAAAAAACGGAGAAAAACATAATTTGGCCAATTTAGACAATTGCTAGTCTAGCTTCCAGAGTTTCTAAGCTTAAGGAAGAAAGCAAAGTAATACATGGATAACTATGATATGGACTACCCTGACAGGTCTTGTAAACACAAGTTACAAAGAAAGCACAGCACTAGCATGCAGCATGTCAAATAACACATCAACATGATAATGTGATTTCAACAAACTCTCATTAGGTGCTATTGTTCTCACTGCAGTGTTCACATCACCGATTTGGGCTCGACTCTGCTGCCCTGCATAACACACTTACTTTGCCCTGTGCGGTCCCTGGGCCTGCAAGTCACCAGGACCTCTGTGGGCTCCCTGCCACCAGCCACACTTAAACTCCCATGGGAAACAGAGCTGGGTTATGTGGGGGTGTGTGTGGGCATGTGAGCAACAACAGGGAGCGAGGAAGAGGAGCAAACAGGATCAGAGAGAACTGGTGGAGGATTAAGGCAAGCGTTGCTCTAGCAGTGGAGAGCAATGTGAGGAACAGCAGGTTGGTGGGAGACCCCTTGCTTCCCACACCACCCTGTAACATTCATCCAAAATATTTAATACTTGGTGATACCACGATGCCATCTTTCAGTAAAGCAAAAGATTCAGATAATAATCTTTCTACAAAATTCTTTTAGGCAGTGTATTTTTGGTCAAGATAACAAAGTGTTACTGTCACTGAACAATGCACAGGTAAAATTTATGCCAAAATATCATGTGCAAATGTTCAAGCAAGTTGCCTCCATGTGACAACAGGAGACTACCAGGATGCTAAGAAAGACTTGGAGTACTACTATCAAGAACATAAAGAGAAATCACAGCAGATTAAAAAATAAAGACTGAATTAACCTGACAAAAGCATGCACAGGAATGTTAGATATTAATCCAACTCTTTTAGTCTCGGAACCCACAGAGAACAGGCATGATAAAGAGATGCATATTGCAATGTATGCACAGCTGCTTAATGACAGTGAGTAAAACCACGGTAAAACACAAAACTACAGATTTGACAGTCCTATATTTACTGCCTTCTGCTAGTTTTCCTTGGAGTAGAACCCCAGCCACCTGATGAAGGCAAGAAGTAAAGTAGATCATAGTACCAGGTGTGAAGCTCTGGGATCTCACATGAAGTTAGGGACAGAACAGTAGTTATGTGAATATTTTTTACTTACTTCAAATATAGACTTCATCAACTTTGATTTTTATTCTTCAAAACTCTGTGACCCCAGCTTTTCCACCACAGAGTCTCAGGCCAGTTCATTATACCCAATATGGTATTTGTGTTTCCCAGTACCACAGCTCAGAACTCCCTTAGGGTATTTAATCACAGCTGTATATACTCATTTCATGCTTCATTCTCAGACCGGGGAATGCCAACATTCAAGAGGTGGAAAGCCCCTTGTCTAATGTAACTTACTTGAGGTTAAGCTAGATTCCTAAAATAACCCTTCATTCTGAGACTTTTCTTTTTCCCTGAAAAAACAGAAATTAAATATACATATGTGACCACTAGCATTGTGAAAAATAGGATTATTGCCACTAACTTGTTATTCAATACCAGAACCTGAAATGGATGTGATTTATTAAAAATAAAACATAAAAGGTAGATGTATAAAAAGATGTCCCCTTGTAAGCTAAAGGCCAGCTACATCTTGATAAGGCTATTCTCTTACAAAATGAATAAACAAATGATTTTTTAAAGGTAATAAAAATTGAAGTGGTATACAGACCACAGCTTCCAAACTTTGGCTGAAAACACTAAAGAACATTATTTCAGGTAGAGTTACATTTTTATTATTTTAAATACAGCATTCTCTTTAGCCCAACAACCACCCCTACCAAGACTCCAGCACCACTCCCTGTCCTGCCACACAGCAGCCCCTGGTTCAGCTCCTCCGGTCCGAACTGGGAGCGCTCTGGAGGGGAAGCACGCTCAGGCGAAATGGAGAACAAATGTCTCCCATTAATTATTTGACTAAGCCGAAAGTATCAAAGAAGACCTGTAAAGTCCATTCAACTAAATTTCCATTTTCCAGAAATACGCAGGCTGTAAGAAGAGGCTGTTTTGACAAGAATTTAGATAAACCAGAGAGAAAAGAGATGTATTTCACACTCAGACATAAAAATGCTGAACCATGGTCACACTGCCTCTTTAATACTGTAAGAAAACCGTGCTGAAACAATATCAAGAACTTGAAAAGGCAATAAAATTGGAAAACAGCGACTGTAAAATCCCAGACCCCAGCCAGCCACACGATGGCACGGCACCGCCGCCTCCAGGTGCCCGGCATGTGAGGAGCGGCGCCGGACTGGGCGGGCAGGCGGGCGCCCACCCGGCTCCCCTCAGAGCTCCCTCCTCTCCCGGCTCTGCCTCACCGCGGCGGGGGCTGGACGCGGATAACCATCCCACCGGCTGGAAGCGACTGCCGGCGATGCCGCCTCCGGTCCGCCCCGGCCGCGGGCAGCCCGGCGGTCTCCGCACCCATGGGCTGACAGGACGGCACCG
>WBNO01004130.1:115140-148861 GCA_013400575.1 Peucedramus taeniatus
GCCCCGCTCTCCTGTGCTCCCCTATCATCCCTCATGATACAAACTGGGAGGAATGGCTGATACGTCGTAGCGTTGTGCGGCCTTTCAGAGGGACCTCGATAGGTTGGGGAGTTGGGCAGACAAGAACCATCCCAAATGCAACACTGGCAAATGCAGGGTCCTGCACCTGAGGAGGAATAACCCCATGCACCAGTTTGGGCTAGGAGCCAACCTACTGGAAAGCAGCTCTGCAGAGGAGGACCTGGGGGACAACAAGCTGTCCACGAGCCAGCAGTGTGCCTATGGAGCAAAGAAGGCCAAGGGAATCCTGGGATGAATCAGGAAGAGCATTGCCAGAAGGTCATGGGAGGTGATGCTCCGCCTTGGGGAGGCCACATCTGGAGTGCTGTGTCCAGTTCTGGGCTCCTTGTACAAGACAGACATGGAGCTTCTGGAGCAGGTCCAGCAGACAGCTAAGAAGTTGGTCAAGGACCTGGGGAATCTTTCTTACAACAAAAGGCTGAGGGAGCTGGGCTTGTTCAGCCTCAAGAAAAGGCAACTAAGAGGGGAGCTCATTAATATATATAAAATATCTAAAGGGTGGGTGTGAAGAGGATGGAGCCAAGCTTTTCTTTGTGGTGCCAACCACTAGGACAAGAGACAATGGGCAGAAATGGCACAGGAAGTTCCACCTGAATATGAGGAAGAACTCCAGTGACCACACACTGGAATGGATTGCTCTGAGAGGTTGTGGAATCTCCCTCACTGGAAATATTAAAAAACCATCTGGACTCAGTTGTGTGCCATGTGGTCTGGGATGACCCTGCTTGAGCAGGAAGGTTGGATCAGATGACCCACTGTTGTCCCTTCCAACCAGCTCCAGGTCAACTGAGTTCAGCTCCCTCAGCCTCTCTTTGTAGGACACATACTCCATCCCCAGCCTTGTTGGCCCAACACTAAGCTTGTCCCAGCTTGTCAACAACTTTATTGGCACTGGATTCTGAGAGGGGAATGACATACCTAGACACAGTACATGGTCTATAAGAGCCCTAGTGAGTGCCAAATAGCTGTGGAGCGTCACTTTTTCCAGCTACTGGCACGCTGTTATCATCTTTGTTGGCTGTAGTCATACTGCCTACTAGCATGCCCACAGCCTTTGCAACAGAGCTGCTACCTAGACAGGCAGTCCCAAGTCTAAGTCTCTGCAAGGTACCCTCCCTTCCCAGAGGCTGAGTGTTTGTCCTTGTTAAATTTCAAAAGTTCATGCTGGCTTGTTCTTGAGCCTGCCCAGTTCCTTTCGGACAGCAGCCCAGCCCTGAAGCTGCTTGATGGCACCTCAGTATGCAGCCATGTGCAAACATGGCAACAGTGGATCCTGTCATCTCCTCCAGGTCCTTGAAAGACATGTTAAAATACAAGAGGATTTCACTTGCTTCTGTCCTCCAGGCGAAGTGCAATCCATTAAACAGCAACTTTCTGACCTCAGCTACGCAATGAGCTTTTTACCCACCCAGACTACAGAGTCCTAAGCACATACAAAAATAGCACAGGAGCCAGTGCCTAGCACCTTACTAAAGTTGCCATGGCATCAACTACCATCCCCATGCCTCCAAATGCCTACATTTTATCAAAGGTGGCAAACATTTGGTAAGGCTTGATGGCACAGAGAGCAGCTGCTCTCAAGGCATCAGTCAAATCTTCCCAGCACACTCAGACACAGCCCAGAATCCCAGCCTAGCCAGATTTGTCTCAGTCAGATTCTCACAAGAATCCATCTCTTGATGCTCACCCACTGCTGGTAGCTCTTCGCATGCTCCAATCTTGCCTCCTTGCGCATGGTTCAGGTCATTGAGGCAAAGGCAGCCCTGAGTACATCGACCTTACCTGTGCTCACGTTCAACAGCTCTTTGTGTTCCTTGTCCAGCCCCTTACTGTTAACAGAGCTTTTTGAGATGAGATTCCACGAGCCCTTGTGTATGTCTACACCCATCCCTACGTGCTTTGATATTTCTGTAACTCCTTCACTATAACCTGTTCATGCTTCCACCATGATATTTTTGCCATGAAGTTCAGTCAGGTGTTCCCCACTTAGCATAGCTAGTATCCCAATTCATCAATATAATTTCCTACTTGGATGTGTCACTCTTCCATTGGAAAAGGCTCCATTAAAAATCTGCCTGCTTTCCTAGGCTCCCTTCACTTTTCAAAACTGCCTCCCTTTTACTAGTTCCTCAAATAAGCCAAAGTTTGCTCTCTGAAGTCCAGAGACTTGATATCTTCACTCCCATCAGGATCTTGAGCTCCATTGTATGACCATAGCCACAGTTGCTATTGTCACATTCCTAGGCAATTTTTCATTGTTAGTGGACATCCATCCAACCCCTGGTTGGCCCATTCAGGCTATCTACCAAGAAAGCTTCCTGAAATTTGCTGGATTACTTCCACCATGTTACTCAGCCAACTGGCAGGAAGCTTCACTCCTGTCCAAGAATCAGGATCTGTGACCCATAGATGTCACAGAGTTGCTATTTTAATCAACTTTCATCAAGAGTAGCCGGCCTGTAATCCACCACTGTCACCCTCTGTAGTCACTCCTTTGATCTTTAGCATTCTCAGCCAGTCTGATTGTCAGTCCGAGAGCTCCATACACTCCAGCTGCTCGTTTTAGAGAGGGGGCAACCCTCCACCCTCATCTTCCCTGTCTCTCTAGAAAAACATGTATCCATCCTAAATGTAATGCTTATGAACCAAGTCTGGGACTTGAAGGTGCACCACCCTTCATTGTACTTTCCTTTATTAAGCCAGAAACCTGTTCAGCATCTCCTAAAACACCCTTGACTAGTATGAAAACTGCTTGAAGTCCTTGTGCCCAGCAGGCACAAATACATTTACTACACCTGGTCCACTTAAGAATCTCTCCCTACTGTGTAGATGCGTAAACGAAATTAAATTATGTAAAAATATATAAAGAAACCATTACATTGGCACATTAATTCCTTCCTAAGTGCAGATTTCTTTATTAAATGCTGGTATTGTGATGGATGACATCTATTTGAAAATACTCCCCCCACTTTACCCTCAAGTGCCATCAGGGAACAAAAAAATTTCTTCAGTGGCCTCAAGTCCTCTTAAAGCACAACCAGCACCATTAGCAAGTAGTCCATAGCCAAAAGCATAACATCAACACATTGGAAATTAAGAAATCCAGTTACTTTACCAGCACTAAACTATGAAACAAACACTAGCAATGCATTTTGTCTGGGAACTTTACTCATCTTCTTTTTCTATTTCCTTCTGTGTGTTTTGGTTTTATCCTCTCTATTCCTTTTAATTATACACACAGGTTTTCCTCTTTCCTTGCCCTCCCATCATTTTTCCTCCACTCATTATTTCCTCTGGCTTTGCAACCACGTGAGAAAGCAGCATGCAGTCACATCAGGGTGCCATGTAATTGAGCTGTTTTTCTAATACTACTGTTCAAGCATATGGGGAAGGATTGCTAAGTGTGTAGGGAGAAGTGAAAGTGCAGCTTTCCCTGCATTGTAAACACATCAGGTCAGAGATGGCTCCAGAAGGAACATCCTAGGCATCAGACCTTGCCAACACTGTAGAAACTGCAGATCTACACCTTGGGGATTGAACTGAAAGAATGTCCAACAACATTGAAGACGTTTGCTGGTGCAGAATCTTCTTGGCTACAAAAAAGAAACTAGAAAAACAACATTCCTGGATGTCTGTAGATTGTTATGAAGTGGCAGTCCTGTACAGATGAAAAGTGTTTCAAATTAGTGTTTACAACAAGTCACAAAGCACAAACCCAGGCACTATCAACCATTTTTCCACTGCCCACTTCACAGTCATGTATCAGACATGACCGCAAGCTTACAGCCATCACATACGAGGTGTTTTGATGCACCCTTTCAACCTGGAATTCCTCTACTCCAGCATCACATACATGACCCATTAGGACTGTCCTGCACTTTTCAGCAGAGAAAATTTGGAAGTGAAAGTTGGTTCCATAAAAGTTTTGATACTAACATATGTTCCTCTGACTACAAAAGCATATTAGAGAAGCAGCAGATTGATTACCTGTGTAGGGTACTTCTATTATCACCTATTTAGGTGTCCCAATATTGAAATTACGTAATTCATGCAAGCTGAAAAAATCTAAAATGATGATGTACATCTAAACTATTTTTCTTAGATTACCACTGAGAATTTCAGAATTCAATTCTGGCTTGCTAGTGGTCATACATGTTTTTAAAGTATGCGCTTTTGATGTATTTTGGGGTTATTCACCTCTTTAAAAGCATTTTGGTAAACACTTGTTAAGATACTATCTAGAGCTTAATCTGTAATAGGTATTTCATGTGGTACTCCAAAACCAGACAATATTCTTTCCATGAGAAATCAGATCAACTTGAAAAAATCCTAAACAAGCATCCTAGACATTTCAGAGTTGTGGTGAAAATATATATATATACACACACATCTCCCTGCAGAGCAATAAACTACTGCAAAACAGTAGTGATTTACTTACTTTATTAAGTATAAAATACTACTCTAACAACCATTTAACTATAAACAACTGAAGGACCTTATTGCTTTAATCAACAGTAAGATGTTGCCCCTAGACACTCCATTAGGGAATATTAGTTTGCCCTGGGAGTTAAGAAGAGCTTTAAAATGTTTTATTTCTGTGTCTAGTCAGTGTAATCTCTTTGGTAAGTCCACACATTTAGCAGTGCAGAGCTCTACAACCTCCTGTACCACAAGCAGGAGTGATCATATTTTCTATTTGTGCTTTGCAGTCCTGGGTGCAGCTGAGTAAGGCAAATTCAGGGGAGGAATAAACTGCTACTGGTGGGGTATTTAAGAATTCTGCTTGGCCAAGTATCTGTGTTTATTTTGGCCTAGGCAGAAAAGATCACATATTGTGAAAAGCAGCATGGAATCACATTAACAGCATTTCTGTCTTGTGCAAGGTGTTTCTGGTTATGCCACTAGGAAACCCCTTACTTCACTACTCCAAGCACTATTTGAACAACTAATTGGGAAAGATCCACACTGGTCTAAGTAAAAAAAAAATTTTTTTGCTCAACATTCAGTGCAGTGCTAGTTGCTGTTATTTTTACTACAAACTTAGACTCCCGATATTCAAAGTAACCACATCCCATCTTTCACACTTGTGTGAAAAAGACTTAAAGCTCATTTAGAATAAAATTTGTTTTCTCTGACAAAAAGCAACAGACACCTGCATCATCCCATTGAATTGGCAAAACTTCAGTTGCTTCTGACTGACTTCTGTTAATCAGAAAGATACACCAAAATATCAGTAAAGAAAATTAGTTTTATTTATCTACCACTCTGCAAAATCAAATTTAAGATCTACTGAATTTTTTATTAACAAGAAAATATATGAAAGAAAATGCAAAATCAGAAAAACTAGGTTCCATTTGAGGTAGACAAGACATTTAGCATATTTTGCCAATTTATTGTTACTGTTAGTTTCAGATCACCAGTGCATACTGCTATGAGACATCTTAATTACTCAATGATCAGACTTTTTTCCTTATTTGCTGAAAAACCACATTTTTGATTTCTAGTTTGTATTTGAGTCCTGCAGTAGAAAGTACCTCTGTCTTACCAATGCTAAATATATCATTCCCTTGTACTCATTTCCATTTCCTCCTCAATTAGTACAAATTGGTATGATTGGTAGGGAGAACCATTCCTTCAGTGTTGCACAATTCCTCAGTGCCAAGCAAGCTGCCACCTGGTAGCTCCAGGAAAAGCTCTCTGTCTGGCCCATGTCTGGTTCAGATTTGATTTTCGAAGACTCTTGCACTCACAAGATCTTGAATGTCTTGTAGCTTTCAACGATTGAGTCTTCCACAGACTGAAGCACTCCAGACACAGAGGTGATAAGCTTGAGTGGAAATTTAAAATTTCAGTTTTTGATTAACTCTTTTCTTATGGCAAAGAAGTATTGCTATTGGGTGTTATTCAGCACTAAACTATAACTTCTCAGAAATACCAGGAAAACTGCTTCCCAATCTAAGGAAGTGGGACAGATTAGAAAACTCTGGAGAAGTCAGATCTATACCACTACTGAAAAGAGAATCAGACCAGCCCCCAGCTGCTAATGGTAATGGAACCCTTTCTGTCCCAGCAGCAGCACACAATCTGACCCTTGCTCAGAAACAGCAGCTACTTTTGACTTTCCAGGGTTCCAGAGCAGGGAGGCAGCCCACAACTCAGACAGGCTCACAATTTCAGCCCAATTAGTTATTGAAAATAGCTCACATTTTATTTCCCAAGGAGACTAACTTGAACATGAGTCCTACCACTATAGCATTTTAACGGGACAGGGCAATTAAAAAAAAATATTATTATTAAAGTGCTTCTGTTGTTCATTTGAAAGCATCTACTAGGGGGCTGCAGAGGCTAGATTTAATTAATAATCAGTTTTCTGTTTGGAAGCTCTTTCTGAAAGCTGCTTTCTATAGTCTTGAAATCTAAAATGCATTTATGGACACAAATTTCTGAAGACTATACATAGTTATGTAACATTGTGTGGATGTAATTTTTCATATGATCATTACTGACAAGATAGGCCTCTGTAGGAGAAAGAGGAAAATTGTGGCTACATTTAAGAATTTCTGACCATTTATTTAATTCATCCCAATTTATTTTGCCTTTCTTGAATGTTTTATTACACATCTAACAGATAACACAGATTTCACATTCTCATCTCATTAAAAATTTTGGTTAAACCCAAGCTGTAGAAGAACCTTCAGAAAAAAGGGAGATATGCCCCCTAATGGCTGCATATAGAAGACCATTGTCCAGAGAGAGAGAGAGAGACAGACAGACAGACAGAGACAGAATTTATTGCTCTGTCAAGTTGGCACTAAAGCTGCTCCTGCTCCATGTGATGAGAACAGTGGCCCAATTTTCCTTGTCAGAAGTGCCACTTTAACAAGCATGAGAGAAGCTATGACCTGTTCAGATCGCAGAACACAAGATGCTTTTCTTGCGTAGGTGCTCAAAAAAACCTGCAAGTGAAAGCCCTCTATAAAAGGACAGCTAGTTATAAACCAGTGCAGAAGGATAAGACTTATGCTAACAAGAAACACTAAGCTACTGAATGAGCTGGAGTATGTGCCTTTTTCTTTCTGTGGATATCCAGATTAGGCACTACTTAGAATCTTCAATAAGGAGTTAGATACATACTCATACATATTTCTGTTTCTGAACATTCCAGTAGTTTAACAGAGGACTATGAACCAATCACTGCATTTTTCCCTTCTTCCATCACATTAAGCTAAATCACATATAAAGGAAAGTAATTCTTAGAATTTCCCAAGTTGTAAATTTCCACCTACCAGATACCTGGTGCCCAACTGTGTTAATGAGGTCAGCTGAGATTCTCATTTGAGAGATTTCACTAATATGAAAAAGGCCTGGACACCCAGGCACTTTAAATAATGCAAAAAATCATGCAATTTTTACTAAGTGTTAAATAGTCTATTAACTTTCTAGTAGATGGATAGGTAAGATACACCCCAGAAAAGTAGTATTCCATCAATTTCCTAGAATGATAGAATATCCTGAGTTGGAAGGAACCCACTAGGGTCATCAAAGTCCACCTCCTGGCCCTGCATAGGAGAGGCCCAAGAATCACACCATACGCCCAAGGGCGTTGTCCAAACTTCTTGAACTCAGAGGAGGCTTGGTGCTGTGACCACTTCTCTGGGAAGCCTGTTTCAGTGCCTACCACCCTTAGGGTGAAGAACCTTTTCCAATCTAAACCTCCCCTGACTCAGCCTCATGCCATTCCCTCAGATCCTGTCACTGTTAGAGAAAAGAGATCAATGCCTGCATCTCCACTTCCTTTCCTGAGGAAGTTGTAGATGGGTGTTTGCAGCAGCCCAGCTGTTCCAGTGGCACAAACAGTGACTAGACAAGGCAAAAGACAAGAATGGGTCACTGTCTTACAGTTCTGAACACTTGATTCTAGCCTGATTGGTAATAACTCATGGGAAGTGTTTGCTTCATTACCATCTGAATAAACTCTACATAGATACAGTCCTAGGAAAATGAATACTTAGTGAAACAACCTGAAAAATGAATGAAAAAGTTATAATGAATTAACCCCTTCTGCAAACTTAGGATCTCACAGAACTGCACATGAACTGTGTATGCTGAGTGCATTGTTTTATACACCAGAAGTATCACTGTGACCTCTAAATTCTCTTTAAACTTTTCAGACCAAAAGTTATTTAACAGTGCTCCACCCTTCACAGTAAAATATTTTCAGATCTCTCTGTGTAACTAGATCAGGTATAGCTAAAAAGATAAAGTTTACCAAGACAGAATGTGAACAAGGACTACGATCTAACCCAGACTCCTAAGAAGCAGTGTAAATAATAAGTACCAAAGAGCACTTTCTTTTCTAGATCCAACTAGAAGTAACAGTGCAGGACAGAAAAGCCTGCTCCGAAGAGACTCAATTATCAAGAGAAAAGCATAAGCAGAGTACCTATGGATTACTTTCAGATTTTGAAAACTGTAAAATCATACCAATCTAGGCAGTTCCATTAAGAAAGTGATTTCAGCATGCAGAACTTTATGACACCAAAGACAGAAATCCAATGGTGATGAAAAGAAGTTGTTTGAGCACGTGATGAATTAAAGTAAGTAGCATTCAAACAAGACAAATGTGGACTGTGTTCATTAGCATTTACATACAGACACAAAACAAACCTGTGCACTTGTACTAATAAACAAATATTTTAGTTGACTAATTCTCTGTAACTGCAAAGGTTGGTATTTTCTGCACTATTTTAGTTTTCTGCAATGGTAAGGTGAAAAAACATGCTGCAAGTCTTTAGAAACCTTACTTTGCCATGCACTGCACTTGAGGAACAGTGAAAAACAAAACCATTAAGTTTCATCCTTGACCTTACAGTTTTAAGTATATCCTTGTTATAAAAAATACAGTAAGAAAACACCAGTGGCATTTGTGACTAGTCACAGCAATGCATTCCCACCAGCTCCACCTTCTCTTTGTCACCAGGTATGAAGTGCAGCATAAAGGTTGAAAGAGTAGTTAGTAAGATTTCTTAAATGCAATATCAAAAAAATCAAGTTAGGAAACTTCAGTTTCCTAACAGGTCAAAGAAATGGAAGTTTAACTCTCCATGTTACTTAATTCAGACAAAAGTAAAATAAACCTTGCTGTTGTATGAGGAAAGACAGAGATTCTGTCTTTTTCCCTACACAGCCTTGCCAGGGGCACTTAACTGACCAATTCCCTTAACTGCCCCTGTCCTTAACCTAAGATAAAATTCTGTTTCCAATTAACTTTGAGACATCTGCTTTGCAATTGAAAAGCATTCTTTCCAGAATAACAAATGTACTGTAAAACAATTCCGTTTCATCCTTAGCTTATACATATGTGAGGGAACAAACACAGAAACATGAATTTCATAGTTTCTGAAGCTGCACATTAAAAGCCAAGCAGTCTGGTTTGAGGTAATACATCACCTCCTACCAAAGCACAGACCCTTGCCACTTGGATTGAGAACCACTCTAGTAGTTTGTAACAGGATCTGTCACCAAAACTCAAAGATTCAGGACACAATCAGAGTCATCATTAGCTACAAATGTCCCCTACATTTGTTACAAAAAACCTTATTCAGGCAATATTTCATCAGATACCCTATAACCTTCCTGACTTAACTTGTCCTGTGGCCTAAAGAGCTGCTTCTAATTCTGCATAAAGGATATTTTTGGATGCATAGGAAGCACATACATAGAACTTGAAACTAGAGTACTTCTGGAGACCTGCAGGTATAAATACATAATATTACTAACAACTGCCTTTTATTTAGGCAGTTCCATCACAAGATTGGGTTTTTCTATAGAGAATTCAAGTTCTTTTCAGAACACTTGAGTATGGCAAAAAATCTATTAAGGAATCCTAATGGTCTATGAAAGAAGCTGGCTTCATATTTTGAATTTTTTTTAAGTAACAGGCTTCTTACAATTTAATGGATTATTATTTAGGTTAAAACATTACTAAGTCTTAAAAGGCAAGGATGAAAACACATTGCACTCATGCAGCAAATATAATTATTTTCATTTATAATTGCATTTTATGACATTGTGACAAAATACTTTAGTACAGCCTACCTTGCTACTCTCTTCAATATACACCAAAAGGAAGAATAGAAGACAAGACGAAAACCTCAGACACAAGCTACTAGAAGCCGAGCCATGTTCTCAAGGACCTATTTTTTGCCTTTTTACTCTTCCATTTACAGACAGGTTTCCAATAATGACATACAATGCTGAACTAGAAAAACATTGATCTGGACACACAGAGTAGTTCTTAACTAAGACTATTTAAGAGTCTCTATCAAATGTAGGAACACAGCAAAATAATATTATTTTTTCACTTCTTTAGTGATGTTTCTGTAATAAGATAAGCAAATATGTAAGCAAACCCTAACTCTTTTTTCTTACTCTGTTCACTGTTGGCTTCATAATACCCTATCATAAAGTGTCATTTATATTGGAAAATGTCATCCAAGAAAGCAAACATTTCATAGAGCTCATAGTTCCCTAGGGGAAGCAGACATAACAACTGAAAATTAAGTTATCCACAATTTCTGCTGGATAACCGCTTCCCCTTCTCCAACCAACCTAGAGGGATCTGGTCCTAGGAAACACTGAAAACAGCAGGTAACACCAAGCACTGGTAGAAAGGATAGACCACATATCTGAGTTCCCACCCACTGGCAATTACTGTGTTCTATTTACAAGAACAGAGAGATTAAGAAGGAGTATCCAGTTTAAAGAAGTGGTCCATGTTCTTATTCATTTCAACACCACCTCTGTAAAAAAGAGAACAAAAGGTGGATAAATAAGTAGATTCAAAATATACTGAGTTTGGGTATCTCTACAGACTTCTTTTTGTTGTTTTGCATTTGTCACATTCTTGGGATTGTAGAATAAACTAGATTTACCTGAAAGCAGAAAGGAGAACCAAAACCTTTTCTGACTCATAATCCTTTGAAATACTTGAAATCCTTGAAATGTCGAGTTCATTTAAGGATTTGATTTGTAAGCACTGTACAATAAAGAGAGGAAGTGAAAAGAGTTACGAATAAGCTGATGGATTTTTTTCACCTAAGGAATACATCAGTGTTTCAAACTTCCCTGACCTGCTTCCCTATGGAATGCCCAGCTCTGTCCTCATGACATACTTGGAACTAGTCTCAAACCTGCTCACAAACCCCACCTTTCTTCCAAACCCACTACAACTCATAACACGGTTTTTGGCAATCTATGGAGCCTTCTCATTGCATTTCTTACAGCTGTATTTTTTTCACAAAAAATTAATTAGCCCACAATAAGAACTGCAACACTTTGCAATGGACAGCTTTTATTGTAAAAAGGACAAACTGCAGTGTTCCTCAAGAGAAAAGTTATAAATTACAGTATTTGGCAGGTTTCTGTTAGCTTAATACCCCACCTGCTGGCTGACGACTAAATGACATGGTGACACTTCCCAAAGAAGTCACATGCCTATTATTCTGCCACCAGTAGGTAGCTATATGCTGTCATGGCAACTGGTACCATTCTGCGCACAAGATGGACTGCACAGCTGGGTCCACCACAGTGTGAAGATTAGCAGGCAGAAATAGAACCGAGATGACTATAAACCAGACAGATCACACTGAAGTATTACAAAGCATAATGTGAACAAGAAATAATACAAAAACAGTGAGCTCCTCACATATCTTTATCTTGTAAGAATTCCTACACCTTCATCTGTACCCAGCTCAGTCACCATACTGATCTATGTTATATTCAGGTAGAGTTTCTCAAAAATGGATGAAATAGTCTAGGACCAAAGGCCAAAGTCAAGGCTTAAAATGTACAAATATTTCAGTCTCACTTATTTGAGAATGCTCTTTGAAAGAGCAGTTTTAAAGCTTATTTTAAAGAATTGAGTACAGTCACTCACTTTTTAAACCAAACCTCACTTGCCTGGAGCATCTCTTGCTTGCAGTTAGTGCTGGCCTGACTTTAAGGCCTGCTTATGAGTTTGAAAAAGCATGAATAAGAGCCTTTTCAGAACTGGATGTGCTTCAATTCCCCACCAAGCTAAGGGAAATAGAGTCAATAGACACCTGCTCAGCTATGCTGAGACATGAAATGTTTCTGCAGTGATGCTGAATTTACACAGGAACATAGAAGATGTTCTTTCCCTGGACACAAAAGGACTTGCTAAAGTGTCAGTTCCAGGATTATTTTTTATTTCAATCTACTGACTCACCAGCTCAAGGCTCCTGAACCTCTTACAGTTATTTCTTCATGGAATCAACAACCTAAAAGTCTGTTTTTAAAAGCTGAAGAGATAGAATGAAGTTACATATAGCATGGGAAGTAAAAAAATCCCTTTCCAGGCTTTCTTTATCCCAGAGACATTTAGTACTGTCTCAGTGCAAAAAGCAGGCTTTGGTGTGAGCTGTCACACAGCACAACAGCTGCCTATCTCCTAAAGCCTAGCATTCTGAGGTGCTGTGCACTTTTCTGAGTTCAGGAAACCGCAGCAGAACAAAGCTCATCAGCCCAGACTTCACAATCTACTAACAGGCAACACAGCACTAAAATACCATTTTGGAAGCTTCATCACTATTGATCATTTTTATCTTACTTCAAAAAAATCTACATTTGAACACTGTTAACAGAATTGCACTTTTAATTAATGAAACTATCACAGATCCCCTAAGAAAGCAGGTAATTTCCAATTCTGCCTTTTTCCAAAGTCAGGGAATAACCAATGCAACAGTGATATAAGCACAATTGGCAGTTTAGGTTTTATGAACACTGTAACAAATAGAAAGACCACACACTTATTTCACTGTTAAAAACACATGGAATGCAGCATTTACAGGAAGTGCCTTACCAATAAAGATCTATGTGTAGCTAGTTTTCTTCACAATGGCTAGCATGGGGATGTTTTGGTTTTGTGCTGAACAGCGTGCTGGCAATACAGAGATGTTATTTCTGAGCAGTGTTTACACTGAGCCAAGGCCTTTTCTGCTTCTTGAACTGCCATGCTAGTGAAGAGACTGAGCGTACATGGGAAACTGGAAGGAGACACAGTGGGGACACGTGTTCCCAACCGACCAAAGGGACGCTCCAGACCACAGGACTTCATCCTGTCTATAAAGTGGGGTGAAGAAGTGGGGGACATTTTGAGTGGTGGCATTTGTCTTCTCTAGTCACCGTTACATGTGGTGGGACCCTGTTGGCCTGGAAATAGCTGAACACCTGCCTGCTCATGGGAAGAAGTGAATTAATTCCTTGTTTTGCTTTGCCCGTCAGGCTTTTGCTTTTTCTATTACAAAGGCCTTTATCTCAACCCACAAGTTTTCTAGCTACCATTTAATAATTATCTCTCTGATCCCACTGGAGAGCAAGCAGCGGTGTGGTACCTGGCTGCTAGCTGGGGTTAAACCACAATCCATCATTGCAACACTTTTCCCTAGAAAAGATTCAGTAAATAAGCTGCTTAATTATGCATGAAGATCTCTATTCTAGTGAAAGTAGAATCAGGAGTACCAAGCAAGCAGCCTCAGATAACATTCCTAACATTTAGTGCTGTATTGGTAATTTTAATCTGCACAAGTCAAACATATAAAAAAAATGAATATACCTACTTTAGGGAGTGTCCCATCTTTCACACACACACCCCCACACACACCCCTACACACCTGATGTTCAAGGCAAATCAATTCTGCACAATTGGTCAAAGTAAATTTAATAAACAGCATTAAGGGAAATCTTATTCACACTGTAAGCTTTTGCTATTTTGTCAGTATGCTGTAAGCACATACCTTGATCAGTGATGTTTTCAGTGCAATTGCTCTTTGGCATTTCATAGCTACAGCCAGAGTCTGTTATGTAGGCCTGGATGTGAGAGCCCTCTGATGGCTGTAATGAAAACATCACCCGCAGCAGACTTGAAACCTACCTGAAAATCTCATGTGAGCTGCTCAGTTCCATGAGGCACTGTACAAGTAGCTGGCTTTCCCACAGTAAGTTAAGAGGCTACCTTCAGATTTCTACCAGTTGTTCTTGGGGTACCCAGCCCCCCTGACATTAGTAAACTTTAGCAGAGCTTTTGATAGTTTTCCCCTGCATTCTCCTGGGCAAATCAGCTGCTCATGGCTTGGACAAATGGATGCTTTGCTAGGTAAAAATCTTAAAGATTACCAGGCCCAGAGAGTACTGGCAAATGGGAGTTGCATCCAGATGGTCACTAATGGGACTCCCAAGGGCTTCAGACCAATCCTGTTTAGTGTCTTTAATCAATGATTTGAACAAGATCAAGTGTACAGTCCCTGGGTTATGGAACACAAATTTGGGCAGGAGTGTTAATCTGCAGAACAGCAGGAAGAGGGTCTGCAAGGGACCTGGACAGGCTGGATTGATGAGCCAATTATATGAGACTCAACAAAGCCAAGTGCCAGGTCCTGCACTTGAGTCGTAACTACATGAAACACAACAGGCTTTAAGTGTCTAGAAAACTCTGCTGTCAGAAAAGGACCACCTGGGCAACCCCTGGTGCTGGTCACCTCTACCCCAAGATGCCCCCGGGGTTTAGAGCCACAGAGCCTACAGCTGCACGGAGACAGCACTGAGCAAGGCACACCAATGGGCCAGCTAGGTTACCCATAAGGACATCCAGGTGGGACTACAGGGAGCTGCATCCTCTGCAGCTGAGCCCCATTAGCACCCACAGTCCCTTCTTAAGAGAATCCAAAGTCATTCCCACCATCTACTACACTTAATAGAATTTCTCCACATTGACATTCAGGGCACTGGGCAGAAATCACATTGCATCAACACCCACCACAGACTTTCATAATGCTTTGTTTCAAACAGTCATGGTTCTCCCGGTCCACAGCAGTTCCAAGACAGCTGCGAGGCCCTGATGAGACACGACTGCCTGAACATGAGCCTGCAGTGTTCCCAGGTGGCCAACTGCATCCCGGCTTGTATCACAAAATATGACAGCCAGATCCAGGATGCAATTGTCTCCCTGTAGTAGACTCTGGTAAGGCCACATCTTGAATAATGTGTTCGTTTGGACCCCTCACTAGAGGAAAAATGAAGCACCACAGCATGCCTGGAGAAGGGCAACAACCAAGCTGGTGAGAAGACCAGAGAGACCTTGTCATTTAACACAGGAGGTTGGGGGTCCACCTCTTCTCACAAGTAACAAGTTACAGGGCAAGAAGAAATGGGCCTCAGATTTTGTCAAGGGAGGTTCACCTTTGATATTCAGTAGAAATTTCTTCACAAAGAAGAGCTGCCAATTGTTGGAGCAGGCTGCCCAAAAAAAGTAGTGCAGTCACTATTTGTAGAGATATTGAGAAGATGTGGCACTTTGGGAGACTGCTGCTGGACTCTGCAGTGTTAGATTAACAGACTGAACTCAATGATCTCAAACATCCTTTCCAACCTAAATGATTCTGATTTAGTATATGGCCTCTGACCAAATCACATTCTATTCCCTGCCTCACTGTCCTCCTAAAAGCTAGAAATTCAAGTACGTGTGCTCAGAACACATTTCTACACGTTCACCATATGTATGTAGGATCCTCTCACAAGTCTTATAAAAGGCATCATTTATCTTTTTGTGATATACAGGAGCTGCTAATCCCATTTTAATAATTTAACTGCTTCCTTACACTCAGGAATAATAAAATCAGCTTATGTTAAGAATTGGATGGTTGCAGAACTCAGCAGCTCATGACCCTATTAACTGCTACAGGCCAAAACACTGGGTTGTTTGTCCCCTTTCCCCCCAAGGGAGACAATCCTGCCACTCTGGTGAAACTTCACCTGGAGTACTGAGCACAGGAAAGACATGGAGCTGTTGGAGCAGGTCCAGAGAAGGATCATAAAGATGATCAGAAGGCTGGAGCACCTCTCCTATGAGGACAGGCAGAGCATACTGGGATTGCTTATCCCAGAAAGGAGAAGGCTCCATGGAGACATTAGTGGGGCCTTCCAACACTAAAGGGAACCTGTAAGAGAGACTGAGACATTTTAGTAGGGCAAGTTGTGATAGAAGGAGTAATGGTTTTAAACTTTATAAATGTTAATGGTTATAAGCTTCATAATCTGGCAGATTTATACCAGACAGAATGAAGATGTTTTCTTCTCTGAGGTCTATGAGACACCAGAACAGGTCACCTAGGAGTGGTGATGTCCCATCCTTGGGAACATTTATGGTCAGAGTGGAAAGGGCTCTGAATTGCTTCACCTAATTGGATACATCCTTGCTCATTACAGAGGGGCTCACTATATGACCTTTAGGGATCCCTTCCAACCCAAGCCATCCTGTGAAATGAACCACAAATTAATTTACAGTTCTGAGCACAAATTCTTACCCAGGAAAAGACGACAACCTCCATTTAAATTGGTGGGTTTAATCCTAAATTGTTCTAGAAAGACTTTACAAGAAGTTTAAAAGTTCTTTGAACAGTCATTCATAGAAGAGCACAAAATAATGGAGGAGAAGATATTTGGTTATGTTTGTTCTAGACAAAAAGCGCATCACACAGCAAAACATTTTTCTTTTAAACTTAAGACAGCCTAAAAAGATTAAATCCAGAGTGATCCTGAACGGGGTAGGGGAAAACAGACTCGATGACAGAATCATAGAGCAGTTTGGGTTGGAAAGGATCTTTTAAGGTCATCTAGTATAAACACCAAGTAGTTCAAACAATACACTGAAATCTGGACACCTACTTACAGGAAAAGGTGAACAGAAGTTTAAACGGCATGATACACGCACCCCCAAGAAGAGGAGTACTGCTGACACACCAGTATTGTTTTATAAGCAGTACTTCTAATATCCCATAACATCAGCAATATATTAACTACAGCATGCATGTATTTGACTATATATTTAGAAATTTTGACATAATTAAAATCAGAAAAACTACCCATACAGTAATTGCTTTTGGACTAGCAGTATCAATATTCTACAGCAACATGTTTTTACATCTAAATGCTGCCTTTATTTCTGTACTTTCTACAGTCTCACAACCTTAAGGTGAAGGAGTAGAAAACCCTTTTTCATGTTTGTCTTGAGCACCCACTACACAAGCTCACACTACTGGGGGGAAAAAACCCTGAATACCCAAAACAAAACAAAAACAAACCCCCATCAAATACAAAATCCCCACAAACAAACAAACCAACCTTTTACACTTATTCAGCGAAGTTGAACAGTCACTGGTACAATACAAAGGCCTTTTTAAACTCAGCTGGGGCCTTCTTCTTGAAAAAAAAGTTACAGTATGAGTTTGTCTCTCAAACTTCAGGTCAAATTTTAGAGCAGAAACAAAGTAGGAAGTAAGAATCCATCTGGGATGTAAAGCTACTTAAGGATTTTTGAGATGCATATTCTACCTGGAGAAACCTCAGTTTTCTTAACAGCTTGGGATCCCTTTTTTTTTTCAAGCTTTCTCAACAACATTAAAAGTGGCAGACATTTAAAGCTCTTAAATTACACATCTCTTCTAAAATACTGGTCTAGAAAGTCATTCCTGCAAGGAATATAGTGTAGATCTGTTACAGGACTTCAAAAATCTCCTTCAGTAAGGCATACATAAGAAAACCCTGTGAAATACAAAAGGGAAAACACTTTTGTTGCTTTGCAGCAATAAAGGATCACATCACCTTCAGATTAAGGTAGTTTAGCACACAAATACCTAGAAGGAAAAAAATATTTCCATTTTGACAGGGAATTAGTGTTTGTGCCAGATAATCATTCTAATGGAGATCCAAGAATACCATCTGTCTGGCTGTCTCATTCCAAGAATAATTGTCAGGTGGCAAAGTGTGTAAAAAGATATGAAAAGGCCATCAAACAGAAACTGGGGTACTTCAGGCAAGAAGTAAAACAAACCCAGTGTCATAGCTCTAGAATACCAATTAAATGCAAGCATTGTATTTTTTTATTCTGTCTAAGCAATTGTTTCTTTTGACAAAGAGCTGTCTTAATATTTAAAGTACAGCCAAAGCTTTTCAGTCTCTCACAGAATGTACATACTGTGCGCAAGCAAATGCAGACGCACAATGACTCACTACTGCCTGCTAGTCCACAGTTAACATGGTACACTTGATTTGAGAATACAAGGGGTACAAATTTGCATAACACTCCAACCATGCACTGATTTTGGAAATGCCTTCAATCACAGCAATATTAAACAGATGTTTCAACTTTCTGAATGCAACAGGAGAGATATTCACCTATTGGTTTTGTATTATGCTTTCTGTTATGTGTTATAGGGTACTTCAAAAGAACATTAAAAATGCATGGGTTTCTCTACAGGTAAGCAGCTAGCAGAACCAGAACATGACCTAATGGAACTAAAAATATATTATATTCATAAGGCCTTGGCTATTCTCCTGTTGATAAAACCTCTCAGCATGTATGTAAGAATCTAGTACCATTTCAAGTGCACTAAACAATCAACTTGCTCACCAGATGGTCCTGTGCATAACACTCAGTCAAATCAACAGAAACATGCACTCTATGCAGGCTTCTTCTGGTTTAATCTCTTCTTTTGGTGGTGAGACTCTTCAATGAAACAGCTATGCTTAAGTCCCTTTGTATTTTCTAAGAGCTACAGCAGAAAGCCTGAGGTAAGGTGTGGGGCAACCAAGCAAACCCAAACCAAGCCAGAAGGAAATCTGCATTTACAAAGAAACAACTACCTTTTATCAATAAACTGACATCACAGCTTTGAAAGCACATGCAGACTGTTTAGATGCTGAAAGCTGGAAAGGACAAGGTCCTGATTCAATACTAGAAAAACCCTTGCTAAAAAGCTGCTAACACAGAAGTTAAGCATAATCAATCCACTATGTTTCCAACAGCAGTCTGAAAAAATAGGGCAAATCAGTATCATGGGAACACTTAATACTATCTTCAGTAACATGAAACAGTGAGTAGAGGAACTGATATAGGCTTAGCTTTTTCCAGGTTAATTTATGCTATCAGAACATTGGTACAAAGCTGCATAAAGTGGCTCAAAAAAATTTATCATTCTCCCCCACCCTCCTTTAATAAAGTTTTATCCAGAACACTCCTGAGAAGCAGTCCTTGACATTTGCTCTAGTCATATTCTTTAACATATCCAGTTCCCTTCTACATATTTCACTAACCTGTATTTCTGGCTAAGTCTTTGCCTATCTCTAAACCTTCCGGAAATTTGAAGCTGAACATGCAGCCCTGAACAGCCTCATATATACAAGAGAGGCATAGTTTTTCTATTGTCTGGAGAGATTAAGGTGTTTGAGTAGGAGGAAAAAAGCAAGCTAGTTCCCAAAATATAATATTGTTCTCTTTTCTCAGTTCTACTCTTTTGAAACTTCAGCTGGTATCTACACAAAATGAAGGTTTGTTACTATAGAGTTATAGTAACTGGAAATTTCACATAGAGTAGTAATTTTTTAACAGTTTTAACAAGTTATGATTTAGATTTGTCACACCAGAAACTTAGGAAACCAAGGCAAAGTAAAAATTTATTTCACTGTTTCACAATACACACCTAAAATCTACATGATTATTAAAACAGTCATACACATATTCTTTGATTAACAGTTTGCATCACATAACAAAGGCTTATATAAGTGCAGTATTTTCTCAGAAGTTTAAAATACAGGCATTGCTAAGATTTTTCAAGTAAAAAACCTCGTATTGGCTGACTGAGCGTCCAATACAGATAAGATTCTTGTGTTTTAAGTTACATACAGGAATTTTAGGATTCTCTTCATTACTTACCCAAAAATAGTGATGCTCAAGACTGCAGGTACATAGACTGTCATCAATGAACATAATCACATTGATTATGTCGTCTAGAGGCAAGCAGGACTTAAAGGGTTTCAGCTCAGTTACAAGTTATCTTCTTTTGCACTGATTTAAAAGCTCAGTCTTAAAATACATTCTCTTGGGCAAATAACTACTTCCATTTTTAAACTGCAGGAGTTAACTGGTCAATATGAGTCAAATTGTAGTTAACACAACACCATGTGTTAATGAAAAACCACGAGTAAAATGCAAACTGTACCTTAAAGCTCAGAGAAAAATCCACATACAGGAAACATATAAACTCTTTAACATTCCAGTCAGTTTTTAGGGGAAGCACACAAACAGTAACACAAGTTTGTCAACTCTTACAACTTCGAACTCCAAACTACTCAAGCAACAACAGTATCAAAACAAGTAGAACATGAGCACAAACATAACTTGAAGTAACTATTATAAGTGTTACACTCCGTATTGCTAAATTGAACTGTAGTACCATCTAGTTAATTAATTTAGATACTTTGAGGTCTTTGTTGATCAAATGGCTTTGTGTACTGTCTTTCCTTTTCTGAAGTGGTATGTCTTACCCTCCTGGGATGGGATGGAAGAGAGGACAAGAAAACAAAATTCAATTAATCAGAATAAAGGAATCAAAGTTTCAAGAAAACTATCTCAGACACCCTGTACTCTATTCACCCCTCCCCAAAACTGAGAAAACACAGCTTCTGCACTCCTGTTTCAGAGTACACCTGTCTAGTTCACATATCTGTTGTTACACATGACTTGGAATTTAATCAGATATTGCAAATCTACAAAGACTGAACACACACAGCAAAAAAAATGACAACCAGCTACCAACCTGGACTACGACTTATTGGTTAAAGCAGAGGCAAAGCATAACTAGCCACCATCCACAGTAGCTACTTCACTGTACAGACTATTAAGGCTTATACTCAACATCCTCTGCCAGAATTAGGGAGCCATCTACTGCTTTCAGCCATGCCACTGAGAAATGACTTGCCAGATTTATGCTCTAATTGTTCATTAATTGCTGTTCAGCAATTTTTATGCCATCCTGATCAAACCCATTGAATCCAATTTCAGCACTTCTTTCCACCATTAAGCAACTGAGATCCAAACTCACACATCTCAGAGCACATACAAGGAAGAAAAAAATCCAAGTGGCATTCACAGGTATGAACCACTTCACCTTTACGGTATCTTGTAGGTGAACACACTGAAGGTCAGCTGTGTTTCAGGGATATGATTTTGCTTTCACTACATACCTTTACATTGTTGTCTTGTGATGCAAAGTCATTTGTCAGCTGGTTCTCAGGATTAGACAGACAGGATAATACTGTTTGCATGCCCCTGTCCACAGACTTCTGAAATACAGTTATAGGTGCATATATAGTTACAGGTTATTTTCTTAGTTAGGGCATTACTAGCTAGCAATGCCCATGTGCCACAGGGTTTACTTTGAAATCAGGATTCCTTAACTACCTTGTGTTCCCTGAGATATTTGTAATTTTTTCGTCCCTCCCAATCTTTTAAAATTACTCATTATCCCCTTTTAGTGTTACAGCCTAACAATTCTAACCAGTGACATGCCAGTTCTCTTGTGGATGAGGCTGACAGCTGAGAAATTAAATTTCTCCCTTAGAAAACTAAATTCAGAGCCAACTGTTCATTAAATTGGGGCCACCTTCCACAAAACAGTGAGAAAGGGAGAAAGTTACCAACTCATATTTGAAGCTTAAAATAAATCTACCTAAGACAGCAGGCAGTGTTATCAAATCTGCTTTTTTAGTACCTGTAATTTTCCCTGGAATTTCCACAGGTTAAGCAAAGTCTTGTCAGCAGACTTAATGAAGTAGAACACACACTTTATCCAGCCCTCAGCACTGCAAACAAGCACTAACAATTTAAAAGAAGCATCAGACTTCTGAAGTTCTACACAGTAATCAGATACATGGGACTTTATATGAGGCTGAAAGTAGCAACTATAACCTTGATTTCTAGGATATCTGTCTGAGTCCCTTAACAAAGCTACATAACCCTCATGTGCAAATCTCTGGGAATGGCATTTATGATAAAGAGCATTAAGTTTTGAGAAAGTGCTTACCTTTTGTGGGCTGCTAGGCAACTGCGTGGGCTCTGGAACAGCACATTCCATCTGTATAAATCCTGGATCCTCAGAGCCATGATAGTTCACTGAAGTATACACCTACAGAGTTTAAGCATTACAATATATCAGTAACAGTGGGCAAACATGCACAGTTATGGTGTCATTGATCCTCATGTATCTGTTAACTGTGCCAACTCATCTTCACAGTTTTAATAAGTTTCATGAGTGGGGGAAATACTGTGTCATGACCTGTTTTATTAAGACAGTTAAGAATGATACTTGAAGTTGCTGAACTGAGATAGTTCTAGAACAGTTGTCTGCTCCTAAATCAAGCTTGTAACACTTTAACAGTGACACCCCCATGCACACTTACTCTAAAAACATTCTGGCCTGCTACCATTGAATTGTAAAGTGATAAAGCCATAGTGTATCACGTTCATGGATGTTATTAAAAAAAACTATTTCGAGCCAATAGTGTAATCAGTATTTCAATGACTTCTGATAGCTTTCAGAAGAAGAATACCATTCACAAGAAAATGATATATTACAGCTTTTAAACACTTAATCAAAACTGCAGTCAATAAATATACCTAAATACCAAAACACCCAGAGGACAAGTTTAAATTCCAATATTGTTAAACAAATACAGAGTATTTCCTCCCCTATCTCACAGACCTTACTTGCATTAAGTCACAGAAAGCAAGGAATTTTTTTAGAGGCCAGCAGCACCATCTACAGTTCGCAGCAGCCTGGGAAAAATTTTTAAAACCTACTGAAAGGAGCCAAAAAATTCATCAGTGCTTGCGAAGAACATGGAGACTTTTTAAATTTAAAAAAAGATTGTACATCAGGTAAGCTTATTTTTCCTTCAACTTTTCTTAGAAAACCAAGTCCATTTTGGTTAGAATTCTAGAGTTCTGTGACTAGAACATATAGCTCTAGTGCCAAAAAGCAGGTAGATCTGTTCCACCAGCTAACTCAAAAAAGCCCTACATCAGTAGAAATTCTGAACAACTACATGCTCTTACCAGCAATCACAGATTTTTTTAGACCAAATTACACAGATCCAGACAAACAGACTTTTTCCTAAGTATCAAGCTGTAAAAACAATGTTCTAATTAAGAAGACAGTTTCAGAAGCCTAACTTTGTAAACTTACCGGAGTTGGAGGTATTACATAATTTCTTGGCTCCCCAGCAAGCCACTGCGGTTGAGGAGCCTTAAACAAAAATTTGACAAGAACCACCTTTTACTCATTTATTTCCAACACAGACAAGTAACTGCTCTGTAGGAGCCACTGTTTACAGCATTTCATGTCTGGATTTTTCACAAAACAATTAGTTAATACACAGTCTTGTGCAGGAAGATACCTTATTTTATTTAACTATTGCCTTCTTGCTTCAAGTTTAAAAAAATTAAAAATATTTTAAATATTAGGAAAATAAGGGAAACCAAATACCTACATTGAGAACAAATCTCAAGCCTCCAGCTGCTTCCAGTTACTCCTAGCTTAGCATCGGTAAGAGGACTTAGCCACACACTTCACTTGTGAGTTCAAACCTCACTATCAGCTAAGCACTTTCTGACATTTTTACAGTGCAAATGCAAATCCCCCCCACATACATCAAACATTCTATCATCTGATAAGATTCTGATTCCAAGTACCTAACATCCCACACTACAGCATGTACGAATGCAAAGCTCCCTCCCACAAGTACTACCAAGTTGTTTTATCACAGTATATTTAAGAAAAAAAAATAATTAAAAAAATAAAAAGTATGCTAGGTTACTCAACAGTTTCATCACTATTTTGTTTTTGCTTTGGTAGCTGCGAAGAACCGAAGGAAAACAGATTTCAAAGAATGAGAAGCACAGAAAGATCAGACTCCAGTTAATACTTCATTTTAGCTTTTCTAGCCTTTCTGCTTCTACTAAAACGTCACATACCTGATAGTTGTAAGCTGGTTGATATCCTATGGGAACTTGCTGCTTTAGCAGTACAGCTGGTGATGAACTGTATGGATAGGGCTGCAAATAAAGCTTTTTTTTTAAAAACATCCCCAAGTTTGAAGCAAGATACAAGTATGATATTTGTAGAAGTATTAGCTAGGACCACATTTTTAGCAGTTAGACTTATTTTAGTTGCTGCACAGACTAGACTCCCTATTTAAAAGCAACCCTTGTATTTCCCACAGGGCTTTCTTCAGCACTTCAGGCACTAATAACATCTACAAAGTGAGATTCCAAGTCTTATATAGCTAAAAATTCTATTTCTGCTCGTAACTGATCTTTCAAGTAATTTCAGAAGTGCAAGTCATGCCATAAACTTTGAGAAGTAGATCTGAAGCAGACTGACTACTATGAAATAATGGAGTACAGTCTGAAGGATCGGTTTCTAGGAGGCAAAAGAAGCTAAGTATTCCAATTAAGACAATTTCCTAATATTTCTTTCCTGAAAGTACTCTGACAGTGTTAACGTAGAACCCTCTCAGATTCTTCAGAGAACAGGTAAAGGCACATTCCAGCATTTAAGAGAACCAATGCTCTTAAATTAATAAACTAAAGAGAATCAGCAAGAATACTATTATCAAGCTCTCTGCCTTGCAAGAAAGTATTTCTTCAAGTTTGTTCTTCCTCATTGCTAAAGATACACAAAACAGGATCAGACTGTAGTCAGTACTGCCCCATCATACAGGCTAATGCAGAAAGAGAGCCTGATCTGGTTCACTCACAGCACAGGACTCATTTCCAGGCCAGAAGCACTGTACCCACACCTCAGTAGGAATGCTCATCTGAAGTACCACTACAGTGATGTCCCTGCAGGCAATACTGTGCTGGGCACACTATTAACAGATGCTGTAACATAGTGCTCTTCTAACACACCAGCAGTTTAAAACCAAGGATATGTTTGGCTAGGAGAAAAGTACCTGAGAACTTCTGATCCCACTCTTAGTTTACAAAGATACATTTTAAATTTCATAGTTTATTCTGAAGCAGGACAGTAACACATTAAATATCTGGATACATTTTATTTGTGAAGTGCATCTGTGACTGGCAATAATAACTCAATCTTCCCTCCACTTTCAACAGCTCTCATTCTTAAAGGGTATCTCCCTCTTGTTTTATAGCAAGTTGACATAATTGAATCAATTTTTCAAGGTTGCTGGCATTCCTTTGAAGTGGTTTGAAGTTGGGTGCTCCTTACTGGGGAAGGCAATATGAAAACAGGCAGGTAAGATCAAACTGGAATCTCAATATATACTCAAAAAGTCGTATATGCTTGCACCTTCAAAAAATATTTAATTATGATTCAAAATCAGTGTCAGGAGTGGTCTTACCTGAACATATGGTGTTACTGGGTTCATGACAGCTGGAGGCTGCACATATGTCTCCATACTCTGATTACCCCATACACTCTGGAACTGTGGTGGAGGAGGACCAAGAACTATTTGTCTGGGATGCACACAGGAATCTTGTTTTGAAGCAGATAAAAAAAACAGAGTTAAGACATTACTACATCTATTTTGTTAGGAATCTGAATTCAAGCTGGAAGAAACCTCAAGGGTTTTGACTCTCAAATGTAACTCAGTACTAACTATATCATATTGTGATACCAACCTCACACTTACTAAAACAACATCATACAAGTGAGGTCACAGAAGTCAGAACCCAGGTTTAAATGAAATATACATACTGCATCAGATAAAAGGTATTTGCAAGGATAATGTATAATTAAGAAAAAAACCCTGTTATATTATAATACCTGCAATATGAACGAATTTATTTAGGTATACTTACTTAAGTTTTGTTGTTTTCTGATTGCAGGCCCCAGTTTCAGCTTTTTACCATGGAAGTTGATTTGTGACTGAAAGACAGGTTATTCTCTGTAAGCTGGGAATCAGCAAGGTGAGAGGTTTGTGGGATTTTAACGATACTGGACTCTGCTTCCACACCACAGTACATCAACTCTCATAAAGGCTCAAGAGCCTCCAACAGTCTCCTCTCTTAACACCGACCATATGCCTTTTACCTCAGATTTCCTGCAGTGCCCTCAGCTCCGCTATCTGCCTACTCACCAACTCTCCAAAATTTTGTATCATTTGCCCTAATAGCAACATGCACTACTCGATTTTGCAACTATGTATCAGTGACTGTCAGCCCTGCAGTTTTACACACGCAGTTTAAACTACTCCTGTCTCAGTGAGAGTACTAATGGAGAGTGACCACAGTCTTAGGTTTCTAGTGAAAGATTTTTGGTTTAGCCCTATAAGCACAACTTCAGTACCAAGCATTAAAATCCATATTGGATGTAGACAGTCTGTCTAGATTCTCTATCACGTGCAACTCTACAGAAGTGCCTGTTTCAGAAGAAAATATGTGATTTTGCAATTTTCTCCCATTTCTGCTAAAGGAAGTGCTTTGAACAGGCAACAGCAATTTTACTGTTGTCTGTAAAATAAGATGAAGTATAATGATAAAAAAAAAAATCTTATTCTAATTTCTATCAGTATGAGAAGACTATTCAACAGATACATGGGGGTGAAAAAGGTGAAATAACCTGACTAGTTTGACAGGCTGATGTTTTTTTATTTTTGTTTTTTTTTTTTTTTTCAGGGGAGGTGTCTTAGTTGATTTTGGGCATTTTTAAATTAATTCTGGAAACCTGTTGTGCCCAAAATCACTACCTTTTCCACTTTAACAACGAGAACTCCTAAGAGACAGGCCTCCCCTCTACATGAAAGACAACTTTCCATTCTGAACTGCAAACAGATTCATGCCAGACCAGAGTGCAGTTACAGACCTAAAGCAGAAGAAAAACACTGTCAGGCTGAACAAGGATACAAAGCCTTGTTGAACAGGCAAATGAACACAGGCACCAAGAGTAATTTTAGCTACAGAGAAGCTCTAGCATGTTAATTCACAGAAAACACTGTGACCACTCAGTCCAGACAAGGCCTGAAGCGATTCAGTGCAGTTACCTTTGCTTACAATTTGAGCTCTACAACACTGATGTTAATTTCTTCCTTTCTTCCATCCCCTCCAAAAGCCAATAGGTTCTATCTGAACATGCTTCTTCCTGACATGGCAGGAATTTGTACTGCCTGCAGACCTGAAATGTATACTGAAAAGATAATCCACTATATGCCTTTGGGTCTTCCAAGACCTCTGGTATACCAACTCACATCAGTAAGTACTGTATTAATAGAGGGACACTGCAGGCCTCAGTTTTGAAGAAGCACACAAAGAGAATCAGTAATGTGCATGGCTTAAATGTCAATGTTACTCAAGAGGTCTCCACAGAAATTGTTACCTCAGAGCAAGCATTCCACATTGATATAGCATAATAAATGTAGTAAAAAGAAAATAGTGTTCTCAGATGAAGTCTGTTGCTCAGTACAGCAGTCACTGTATATCTTTGTCATCATAACATCAAGTAACAGCAAGCTTTTAAAATCTTTGGGTGAAAATCAAGGATCTCCTGCTGGGGTTTTATTACTCTCCACTTCATTTAAACATGTTCTCTTCCCACTTATGGAGCTGGATTGCCAGCAAACACATCTGCACATCACAGAACACTACATTTGTGCCTGGCACATCCATCTGGATTTGTCCTTCTGATCTACCTCCCTATCTAAGAGCTTCAGAAGCAAATGAGAGACTGTTCATCCTCCAGAGACACAGTTTTCTGAGGCAAAGACTTCAAAGAGGCAAGTATTTCAATACATATTATTTTCACAGTTACTATATTTAGGCTGGGGAGAAAGAGGGAAAATAAGCTTTGTCAGGTGTCTGTGACCTGTCCAAATCTACCAGAACCAAGTACCTGATTTGATTATAAGCACTGAGATTTAAAATTTCTCTGATACCAAACTCCCAAGATCAGAAGAGCTGTAACAGTTCTACCCCTTCATCTCCTGTGTTAGGTACAGGGAAACTATCTGGTGATAGTGTCATGGCTTAACATACCTTGGTTTTTCATTAAGGAAAAAATCCACCCGCTACCTAAGTGATTCCCTGTAAGGATCTCGGCAGCTTCCCTTGGACCTGACAAAACCAATCAGCTGGCTAGTTTCCAATACTGACACCCTGTTAAACCACTTCAGTAAACTGAACATGCCTCTATGAAATCAGATTAAAAACGAATTAACCCCAGGAAAAACTCTCTTGCTGCTGGCCTCTGAATGCTGCCTGGGCCAGGCCCCGCTGCACCGCACAGCCAGGCTGGCAGAGATTCTGCCGCTGCCGAGTTCCAGCCACAGCCGAGCCCAGCCCCTCTCCAGCTGCGAGCTGCCAAGCCTTCCTGCTGGCACGGCAGAAAAATCACGAGCTGGGAACTGAGGTGGCCCTGCAGCCCCGTGGCTGGAATTAACATGTAGCCAGAGCAGCCACTGCCCAGCAGAGATCACATGACCATCCACAGGCCTCACCTCCATGGCAGGGCAGGAGAGGCTCCTCTCCCTAAATGCACTGAAGATTATTTTAGAAGTGGTAAACTGACTGAAAATACCGAATTTGTCTCTTTACATTGTCAGTAGGAAAAGAAAAAGGAGTTGGAGCGAGGAAAAGCGTTCTGAAGGTTTATTCTCATTTCTTATTATTTTTCTTTTAGTCCTGTTAATAAAGTTTTCTTTATACCCTTGAAAGTTTTGAGCCTGCTCTGCTCTCCACCTAATCCTTATCTCACAGCAGAAAATGAGTAAATTTTAGTAGCTGCACTGGTGTTTGGCCAACACTAGACCCACTACACGCACAAACAGCCACAGCACTATCTAGGAGGCTTAAAAAATACTTGCACTCCAGGTAGCAAGCAAATGCACATATACTGCTAGAGAAATGTATTTCAACTACTGAAACGTAAGTAAAAAATTAATACTGTCTTCCATGATACTGTTACTCCTATGCCCTATAGGTAACCCAGAATGTTATTGTATTTCATTTATCTGTGCCTGAAATTGTTACTGTCTTTTAAGACCCTGGAGCCAGAGAACACAACCATGGGGCAGAGTAGGGCAAGTGCCCCAGCCTTTCAGAAGTTGAAGCGAACAGAGAGCACTCTCTTTTGCCTCATGGTCTTTGCTCAAGGCAGAGGCTCTGCTTTGGGTTTTATTACTCCCCTCTTTTGTTTCTCTCTTGCGTCTTGGACTGCCTGTCTGCAGCCACCATGGAGCAGCCCTGCAGAAGTGAAGGCAGAGCTGCTCCAGCCCAGCTGCCTAGCCTTGCCTGGCTGTCTGCTGCCAAGGAGGGCAAATCCCTCCGTGAGTTCTAGCCCTTGACTAAGTACCAGCTGCTGAAGAGCGCCAGCTGCATTCATCAATGAAGAGGCAAGAACAGGGAGGGGCTGTCACCATTTTCCCCTTGTCTTTGGAACTAAAGTTGGTCAGCTGCAGAGGCCACCGTTTTGGGGGAAGTGTCACCCCACCTTTTTAAGTTTCTCTTTGTTCCCTGGGAGTCCAGGAGATTTCAGCAACTTTGTAACTAGTGACTATTACTGTTATTTTTTTGCCTGTTGCTATTTCCTTCTTTATTAGGAAAGTGTTATTTTTCACTTAAATATTTATCTATATTTGTTTCTCCTTATTGCTGGAAAAGGATTGGTTAACCTAAAGGAGAGATTACTCATTTTAAAGCATCCCACTTGAATTATCTTAAACCACGACTAGATGTCTGCGTTTCTGCCACAAGCACAAGGGTTCTATGACAATCATCCACTACAAAAAGCAAGCAGCCAAACACACTCAAGCTTTCAAGCACATAAATAAATGAGAGCAATCAGAAACAAAATTACGTGAGAGGTTCGACCACACCAGGCAAAAAAACAGCTGGAAACTAATTTTGCTTCTTATTTGAGCAAATACATAAAGATTTTACCACCAGTACACATTTTAGAAAGTTTATCTTTTGGGCATCCCTAGACTGCCCAAAAAGTAAACTTTCTAAAATGTGTACTGGTGTCCTAACTTACTCTACAGGGTACATACCCTGGCTTTCACAAACTCATCTCTAGCCTTCATACCCTAACTTCGAGTAATTTGGACAAAGAGCTTACCTCAACTATCTTCTGAACATCCACATTGTCCAGGAAAGACACAAATCCATACCTAAAAAGGAAGAACAGACTACTCAGTAATCAGTTTCATTTGATTATTAGCTAAATTCTTGTGACTAAGACCAGTTAACAATGTGCCAGGTACACTATATTGCACGACAAAATTATCAACTAGGACCTTAGTTTATGATTCAGCCTAAAAATGCATTTACTGCTAACTAGCAGTATCAATTGTGGGGCCAGATGAAAGAAACTAAATGCCAGATTTTAGAATAACATTGAATAGAAATAAGGGCTATTCTTCCATTTTAACTACTCAAAATGAGTACTGTTGTTGATATTAGTAACTCAGAAAGTTACACATTTAAATAAGATCTGACTTATCTTTAAATTTTGTGTTTACTACAGAGGTCTGGATGAAAGCAGGCATTATAGGAACAGTAACATCAGTAAGGGAAGCAATTCTTGAAGAGATTTCAGTTTATTTCCCTGAATCCCTAGTTTATCTGGTCTATACAGTTAAGGTCATTTCAGAGCATTACAGTAACAATTGTGTCCCATTAATAGAATAAGTCAAATCATTATCAATACTTGTAACATACACTGCCTAACTGCACAGCAGGGTTCACTTTGCCTACTAGCAAGGGATATGAGAAAATGAATTTTATTTCCAGTTCTTCCATTGTTACATATGCTGAAGAAAAAGATGTGACATTCTAGGATCTAAGCATAAAATCTAAGAAAAACTGGGCTGGAAGGAACCTCAAGAGGGTACTGTCTCCATATCAAGAGGGATAACCTCAAAACTAGGATGGCTCCCCCAAAATTCAACATGGTAAGGTCCTTTTTCTTCTTATTTAAGGGTTTCACCACGGTAATCCAGAACTTTTCTATATATTCAAAGGGAATTTTCCTTGTTTCAATTTTGTTCACATACTTAGTTTCACTCTTCACCCAAACAAATTACAAGTTTGGGCTGTTTTACTCTAGAACTTGCTCACAAGTATCAGAGCCACTGTCCTTAATAAACCATCTTAATTCTCTTAATCATCCTGAACTGTCCCCAGATTTTTAACTTCTCTAGCCAGCAGAAGAGTCTTACAAAAGAATTGGCTGCGTAAGCATCACACAAGTTAGGCTTTGTTTCCAGCAGCTGAGTGACAATGAGCTTCCTTTCCCTGAACAGAGAAACTGAAGTCAGAAAATTCATGCTATTTTTTGTAAGATTATACAGATTTTGTTTGGGGCAGTATAGATTTACTGGATTCACAGTCTAAACTCACCACAACAAAACTGCAGCTATTATTATGGCTTAAGCATGTCAAGTGTGTTGCTAAGTATCTGCTCATATCATCTATTACAAAATGCTGTCCACATAAGCAGCAACTTAAAACAGCTACTCATATTCTACCCACCCCTTCGAAACACCAGTTCTGTCAGTGATGACCTTCACCTCCTTTACAGTACCATATTGTTCAAAGACACTCCGAATTTCTGCTTCGTTCATCTAAAAGAAAACACGGTCTTTAACATCTTCAAAGACATTCAACTGCTGAGAATTTATTTAAAGCAGACAGTACCATTCTTTAAACCCATTTTCTACTACCATAAGAAATAAAGGTTAGTTTTGGAAGACATGTTCCAGAATTCTCCCATGACACTTCAATACCTTTAAGACTGGCAAATACACACACACACATACAAAGAAAAAAAAAAGGACCCCACCACCATAAACAAGTAAAAAAAACTCACACTAAAACAGGAGCAAAATTCTCACTTATTCTCTACTGATGTACCCTATACCCATTTTAAACAATTAGAAGTGTATACATACCCTTATGTCAATTCCACCCACAAAGACTGTGTTTGGCATGATTTTTCCTTCTGGTAAAACATAGCCCTGACTGACTGTTGCTGAGTAGGCATTGCCCTCCGTGGCGCTTGAACGCTGGGTCTCCACATGTGCTGCCTAAAAATTTAAACAGAAATATTTATTTTAGTGAACTAGATTACATTTTAAGACATCAGAATGCCTGCACCTTCCTATAGATATAGCAGAGGACAAAGAACTTCAAAAGCACAAATGGACCATTCACTGGCTCTAAAACTTCTCAGTTCAAATTAAACTGGCTCTACAAAATCTGGTAAGATCAACATGAAGCGAGCAGTTTTTCACCCACCTGGTACTCTGCTTTTGTTTGGCTGCATACCCCGCTAAAGGGCATTTGAACTGAAATCTGAGATGGCAACTCCTCAAGCTGACCTAACTGTTGCTTCTACTTCTTTCTTTCTGGATGTGTCAGTGAACCAAGCTAGTATTCACTTTGTTGTGCAAGTTCTCTGGCAGCCCTAAAACAGGAAATGGCTCTCAGCAGAGGTGCCCAGCAAGTGCCAGACCCAGCTGAAGGAAGCTGGTAACCACAGACACTGCTGGGAACCACAGATGCTGCTGGTGGCACCTGACACACACGGCCTTGGCTGCTATGGAAGTGCAGTGTTCGTGTATCACACTAATGAAGCAGAATTTTCAAAGAAAATTAACTTATTTAACACTCTCACGCATTAGGTACCTGAAAGAAAGAAAACAAACTACTTAAACATTCTGGCAAGCTGAGCAACATTAAAAAAAAATTATTACGTGTATTTCCTAGAACTTGAAAAGGAGATGAAAAATGCACAGTAGTAAAATTCTCCTAGAACAAAAAGAAAATCTTCTTCCAAAGCCACTTTTTAAGTCTTCAGTACTATGATGGAAAACGTTTTCCAATTCAAAAAAATTACTGTCTTAGCTAAACCCAAATAATTTTACCAACATAGCACTACACAAATGGCTGTTCTACACACACTATGCACAAAGACCTCACACTGCTAGTGAATCAGTGTCCAAAGCCTAAACCACCTTAAGTTTTCAAGCAGAAAATCTTGCCTATGATGAACAGCCTATACTGGAATTACACCATCAGCTGAAGTGACTCACCGTTTTAAAGTTACTTGAAAAGAAGTCTGATTTGTCTTATCTCATTAAGTAGCTCTGAAATCAAACTTCAAGATGTCACGAATATTTGGGTTTATTCGGTTTTTCAGCTTGTTAGAATTAACAGGTGTTTTTTTCCTTCTCTCATCAAAAGACAAAATTAATCTGTTTGCTCTCTATTATTACTGCAAGCCTGAAGTTTAAATTGACGAGGGGAAACTGGCCTTAAGGTTCTCCTTACAGTAGTCGGAATACTAGTTTTGGCAAGAGAAAAGGTGGAAAAGGACGATTGCTGGGCCAGGTGGAGGAAATATCTACCTACCCTCACGTGAGTTACAAGCATCACTCAGTTTTACGCTAATCCAGGAGAGAAAAACCTTCCCTTTTTCTTTTTTTTTGGCCACACAAGCCCGTGATTTCTCAGGCTTCTCCCTGACCTCAGCCCATCCTCTATTTAAAGTAAGCATCAGTCTTTTCTTATGTTTTGTTTTTTTAATTTAAACATTTAAACCCCGCGCCCCGCTGCGCGGACACTGAGCGCAGTCTCCATGACAGCGCCTGCACCTGAGGGAAGATCACGGCTGGCGCCGCAGCCTTCCCTCTGGGCACTAAGTGGAGCGCTCGGCCCAGCACTGCACGCTAGGCACTTACGAGGTTTAACTCTTCCTGCATAAAAAAA
>WBNO01004132.1:0-12863 GCA_013400575.1 Peucedramus taeniatus
TGAACACTAATTCCTGTTTGCTGACATGTATAAATAGCAAAAGGTTTTGATAGTTACTGTACTTGATTTGTGGAATTCCACTGGCACCCAGGGTTGCAGAACTCTGAAAAAAATAATCAATGTCTCTCTCGAGTATGTAGTTATTTGCTTGTTGCCCACTGGGTAACAAAACCAATTCTGGTGGACAACAGCAGGGTGGTAAACCTCCCCATCAGGCAGTAACTATTCAAGCTTTAAAAGCTGAGCTTGTATCTTATCTGAAACATCTACAAGTAAACTTGAGGGGTGGGAACAATGCAACACACTTGCATCAAACAGGAAAGTCTCTACTACACAACATTAAAAAGAACTAGAGTGAAAATAGAATGTCCAAGGCTGATCCAGGTAAACTAAAGGAAAAAGCTTTTTGGAATGGAGACAGTACGCTACAGTAAATACTGCATTTCTGGTTTTTGGTTTGGGTTTTTTTTTGTCTCAAGTCCTTACAGTCTCAATTTTCAAAAAGGGGCTTAAGTGCTTCTCAGCTCCATTGGTGTCTGATGATACTGATTAAACTGCCTGATGATACCTACAGAACTCCTCTAGGTCTCACTCCAAACATCAGATGACACCAGATAGCTCAGTATTTACACAGAATAACACAAGGCAGTAGCACTTTTCTCTATCTTCTGCTACCTCCGAGACTTAAAGTCTACCCATGAAACCCTTTAGAACAACCTAAGAACATATCCAAAAGGCAGAAGTTTGTGTGTTGTTTTAGATGTTACTCTTCTCAAAATGCAACAATACCAAATTCCTGAATGCTGTATGGTCTACCACTCCATTTTTCAATAATTTCATAGACTTGCCAATGTCAGGTGGCATAAATGCATGCCAAAAGAAGGCTAACTCAGGAATCATAATGCAATCTGTGGATTTTTTTAATAATTAGGATTTTTTCTTGGTTGGTTTTTTAAAAAAAACCTTACAAGAAAATAGAAAAATTTTTTTGTTGAAATTAGCATTCTAAGCTTAAGTCTACTGTAAATTGGCAGAGACATTCAAATAGAGAACAACTGATTAATACAATTAGGCTTTTTGAAAAGATATCTGACTTTCATCACATACACTATGAGAAAAAAGCAGAAGAACCATTACACGTAGCTTCGCCTGCTGGAAAATCTGCCATGTTCCAGTCAGACTAAAAGAGTTCATATTAAAAGTACCAACTGCATCATATTATTAATAGACACTCTGTGTTATCACAGCACCCCCTGAGAAATTGAAAGAGACTTGGCTTTATAATCGGTAGAACAACCCCAAATGCATCTCTGAATCCCACTAGTGATATGGCTATCCTTCCCCTTGTTTACTCCTCTGTAAACCAGTTTATAAACTCAGGGGCAAATGTCCATGTTAAAGAACTAGGCAAGTTCTTAAAGTGATGCTAAGCTACTTGGCATTAAACACAATGCCCTTAACATTGCCTGCTTCCACAGAGCCTCACAAAAGATGCTGAATACCTGTAAATCCCCCACAAACTTCACCAAACATAAATGATGTGTTCTTCATGCATGAGGAGACAGCTGATTAAAAGGACAAAAAGTGAATCTTAGCACTGATAAGGTTTTCTGTCATTAAAAAAATTATGCCTTTTCCCAGCTATGATTTCACTAGACTGGGAATGGGGAGTAGAGGTCTCTTAGTATCAATGTGAGAAGACTAAAAGTATTTCACCAGCACTATTACACATAACTTAACCATATGCTCTTCTCTTTATTCCAGTAGTTTCTAATTCAGAAATTTAAAAGAAAATCTTTGTAGCATAGCTACCTTCTAACTGCCAACAACAACTTCGGGTTATTTCACATCACAGTCCAAGATCTATGTAATACCAGACCACTGGAAATCTTACTAACCTTAATCTATTAAAATTTAGCCTTTACACTTTAATAATAAAACTTTGTATTTGCAAGGAAAGAGAGCACAACTTCAGTCATTTCCACCCTCACTCCAGATTTATTGATGAAAATTCAGAGACCTCAATCAGCTACAGGGTTGTTGCCATTGCTAAAATTAGACTGATTCCTAAGTATCTGGAGCGACTGAGAACTGTGAATTTCATACAAGTACATTCACAGCAGATTGGGGTAAGCAGACTTGACAGCCTGTTTGTAAGGGTAAAAACTAAAAAGTGTTCGCATTAAACCCTGAAAGCTGTAAAATTATTCTGCTGCTCCAGGTAGCTTCTTCCAGCATTTGCTATATTTAAGCAGAGGAGAGAGCTGCACCTGATTTTATTTCTTTACAGACAGGCTTGATTACAGATAATGAATAGATTTAGGAAATACCTCCCTGCCCAAAAGGACACCACATGTGAGGATTTGCTACCTCAAAACAAGGAACAGCAGCAGCAAGGAGAAAAATACCTCCGAAATAAAGAGGGAACCAATTTTTACTTGTCAGCTAATTACATAGCAAGATCATAGAAACAGGATCTTAAGACAAAAAAAGAATCTGCCATTTGCTTCATAAAATCACTTAAGAAGAATGCTTGCCACAAACCATAAATGTGAAGAAATGAGCTGTCTGGTTTTGTCATTTTTTTAATCCTAAAGCCATACTGTAACTACACCATCCAGCTTAACGTGCATCACAGCTCTTTCTGTGTAGTGCTAAATCTGGCTAAATACTGCAACTTTGATAGGTGGGAAATTACTATCAAATCACCAAATAGTAGGAAGCCTGTACTTCTTTGGGGTCTTTTTTAGCAAGAACATGTTTGAAATATCAGGTGCAGATTTTTTTTTCTAAATCCCTGTAATGCAATTGGGTTCTCCTATAGCAGAATAAGCAGAATTATTGACTCAATGTAAAACCTAACAGAAGGGTTAATGGCCCAAAAGCTGCAGTTACACAGTTTTCCTTTTCTGACTCATGACATAATCAAATGCTTCCCCTAAAGCACCTGAAAGCCCAGATTTATCAGAGATCTATCATAATTTTTCTGTTTTTTTCCTTCAGACTTCTTAACTCAAACCATCTACAGTGAAATTATCAATTCTCAATGCCAGACCTACACGAAAGCTTGCTAACACAATGTGGGTGTTATTCTTAGGTGGTAAATTAGCCTTTAGGTACTAAAGCTGCACCCAGATCATGAGTAAGAAGCAAGACCCAAATTCCATATGGGCAGAGTAAGGCAGAGTGAGACAGAGCACATTGATTACAGCTGAAAAGTTGCAAAGTTGAAACAATGCCCTCACAATAAAGTAGAAGGACTGGAATGAAACTCCAAAAAGTCACCACAAGGTCTAAAATTTAATTCAGTCTAAAATGTAACAAAATCATAAATTTTGATTTTTTTTGTAATGGAGCATCTCCACTTTTTTTCCCCTCACTTAAGTGCCAGGACAAGAGGATTTCTCAAAGATAGAGGTCTTAATTCCACTATCTAAAGCCACTAAGACAACCTTGCCACTTCTCAAAAACAAACAAGGTCTTTAGTCAGCCATTATATCTGTTCTAGGGAAAAGGGAGGGGTATTCTGTTTCCTTTGAATTTTAGAACTCCATGTCTCATAGTCAGAATAGGCTTCTGTTACAATCTGATCATCACTTGATGAAGTTTTATGCTGTTTTTTCCCCATCACTGAAGTGACACTAAAACTAGAACAAATGGCATTCTACTCATAACAAGTCTTTTGGTTGTTCTGAAGGTCAAGTTAAATTTGTCAATTTGTCTAACTCTGTTTCTCATTTGAAGCATGACAGAACTGGGCAAAGAACAACTGGTTATCCAGTACAATGACTGGTTTTAATCAAAAGATATGAACATAAGCTAACTTTGAAGTCTACAACACCCTGGAGAACAAGGGATCAACTGATACAGAAACTCTGTTTTAGAAACAGACACATTCAAAGACACGAGCTGACACCCACTCTCAGCTGCACTGACAATAATTAAAGCAAGCAACAAACACAGCATTTTTGAATGTGCAAGGTGTTAAATCTTAGCATGAATCCATGGTAATTCATTATTAACACAGGTGAGAATTTTCTCTAAACATCTCTGAATTTGCAAAATTCATGACTTATAGGAAGCATTGCTCTCAAAACAATCGACTTCAGAGCCAAACATGCTGCTAGAAATATCACACATGAGTGGCCCTTGTATCTCCTCAGGCTCTCAGGCCCCACAACATTACCAGTGAGGTGGGAAAGTCAAGGACAATCAGAGGCAGAGCTGAATCCCAGCATGACCTGTGTGAATGCTTCTAAGTGCTCTAATAAAGATGGCAAAACAAAGGAGGGACAAAAGAGGCAGAAAACCTTCTGACTGCACAGAAAGGATTGATTCTTCCTTCAACTAATGCATGAGGAAAGCAGATACGTTGCTTCAAAATAGTGAAGCATACCTCCAGATGCAGTTTCCATTCCAGCAGATTTAGCTTCTGCCTCTAAGACAATTGCCTATAACTCTTATTTTCACTTGACTGCAAAAAGAAATCAATAGCATTTTCTACTTAAGTCAGCACAGAATGAACAAAAAAAAAAAAATCATACTGCACACAAGGCCCACTTTATGGGAACACATGTTTAAAGCCACACTGTCCCAGACTGTCCCCATGTTATATCTGTGCTTTTAGTCAGCCCAGAACCCTGTTACTTAACTGAGCAACCTGACACTCCCAGCACACACAACAAGCTAAGGCCATTACTCTGCCTATTGGAAAGCCTATCTTCAGCGTGGTTTCATCTACAAAATAAACTGTAGAATATTTCAGGATCATGAATTTTGTAGAAAACAAACTTGTAGATGACAACTGAGGAGAAACAAGCAGTTATACAGTGGCCTCATTTGAAAATATTGTTTTAAAGATTGCTAAACTCAGAAAAGACAGAAGCAAACATGAACATGAATAATGCCCTTCAGGGATACACTCTTTCAGTAATCTCAGCTTCTTCAATCTTTCTCACAACCAGAAAAGTCAGTTCTGCTTTCCAGTAAGGTAAAATAAAATAAATAAATAATAATGGATAAAAAACCCAGTCACAACACACCAACCAAAATCTCAACCCACAACCCAACTTACAGACATCCATTTTGTAAAGGTCAGGATACACCATCTCCACAACATTTCTTCCCTCTGGTCTTATTAGATACACTAGTATTTCATAAACTCTCTCAAACAAACTCCCACCACTAAATGAAAGAATTGTACTCCCACAGAAAAGTCTAAAAAATGTTAGTAAAAATTCAGATATAGAAGTTAAGTTTCAGTTGAGTTAAAGACTTTCCCTGGACTTATTTTAAACCAAAATTTGTTGTTGACTATTTCTGCATTTTTTTCTCCTTGAATCTGTTGAGATAGTGACCTTTACAAGAGGTATAATGATTTCTAAAATCATCACAACCAGCACTGTCATCTGTCAGTCATCTAACTTAGAGTCAAACAAACAATGTAAACCAAGCTCCCAGAGCTGGGAGGTCTTTTACAAACCTATATTATTTAGAAAACATCAAGCTCAAGTCAAGTCAAAACAATAAACTTCTTGTGTTTGCTACACAAGTAGGAACTGTTCTTCATTTCCTGAAGTCACATACTAAGTTAGCCAATTTATTCTAAATGCAGTTGTCCTGGACCAGTTTCAGCATTCCTTCAAGCAAATGTGCCGTTATTGAAACAAATAAATCTTTTTTAAGTTCTAACACTTTGTTCCAGTAAAAAAAAAAAACAAATAAAACTGCAGTGTATGTCAGTTCTCAAATGCCAGCAAAGGAGCTCAAAGAACGACACGTCTTTGGAAGCAGAATTTAAGAGCTGCCCTTCCCCATCACACACGCAGACCGTACCTCCTCCTGGACCCAACATAAAGCAGCAGCAAGTGCACACAGTCACTTCTCAACACAGAACACAGTTGCTACAACCAGAGGACAGACACCTTCTGACCCAAGTCTATGCAAGCCATGAGCTTGATTAGGGTCACAGAAGAGGCAAAGAGCATTTCAGAAGGCAATTTCAAAATATGGGTGATAATTTAATGTTACTGGTAGATCTCTAGTGCAATTTGGTTAGGATATTCCACAGAATTTTTGGTTACTTGTACAAACACATCTGCAGCATTACTAACCACAGCAATTTCTGGGGCTTTGGGGTATTTGCTAATTTTTTGGTTTCTTTTCAAATCATACATGATGTTAAAATACTCATGTTGAAAATAAATTTATGAAAAACACCTCTACATCTCTACCCACAATATAACATGTTAGATTGGATGACCCAAAAATACAACATATTAAATTGCTATGTCAAGCAGTTCACACAAGAAGCGTTTCATTTCTGACCTAGTCCATGGTCTGTCTTGCTTTGCACCCTATTACCAGATGGGGGGAAGAAAAGAAACCCTTCTTCCCCTTGAACCTCTTACTTCCTTTTCCTGCAGCTCTTAATGCCCTCACTCAGTAACAGGAACCTTTTTGCCCTCTTCATTTCTTTAAAAAAAAAAAAAAAAAGAAAAACACCACTAAACTTTGAAAGTTTTTCCTTCACATCTTATGGGCTAATTTATGTACAATTCTTTCTTTACAAACTTGGGAAAAACTCATCTGTTTCTCTCAAACATAACCCTTCTACATCTTAGTGGCCCCCCTTCTTCCTCAAGCTCCTACCGCCACCACAGCACCGAAAGGTGATGATGAGCTTTACAGCTCATTTCTGTACTTAGTTTCAGGGAGAGTAACAGGAGAAACGACAAAATAGCCATGGGAGAAACCATATGAGAGAGTCTGTGGGAAGCACTAGAAATTACTCATCACTACTTGCACTATCCTCTTGGGCAAGAAGCAAAGCCACTGTATAGTTGCAACAGCAGCTCTCATTAAGGCACAGATATGAAGTACTAATTATCTCTTCCTACATGGGGACTTTTCTATTAGAATGCATGGCAGGCAACTAGTTAGACAGGTTTGGTTTAGTTCTGCTGCTCCTTCTCACATATATTGAGAGCATTCAAGAGGTTAAGAGGTATTCTCAGGATTTGCAGGTAAATCTAGTATTTAGGTTTTCTTTGCTTGCTTTTGAGAGATTTCAGCAAGGCATAAACATCTTCAGCCGTTCTACCTTCCTCAAGATAAGAAGTTTCATCAGGAAAAGAAAAAATATGAAAGTGGAAAGCAAACCACAGGTTTCCAGATACTGATAAGAGATTTTCCTGCAGAGAGAAGCAATTATTTAGGATCTAATACATTGCAATCTGACTTCAGTCAATAATTCTGTGGTTTAGCCTGTCACAGGTTTATATTAGTAAAAAGCAACTACAGCACAACACTCAAATTACTTATGTTCAAGGCAATGTCAAACAGAGGAAGTAAGAAAATGTAAAGATATAAATTATTATAGACTCTCAAATGTCTTACAAGTATCAACTTGAATAGGTAAGTAATATTCCAGTTTCACATTCAAGAGAGTATAATCCTTGCCACATCAGTGAGCTGCCTCTCTTTTAAGAGTAAATGCAACTGCAGTACACATGTACTCATTCCCCTGACATTTTGCCACCAACGCTGCTCATTTGCAGCATTTAGCTAACTTGAGTGGAAGTTTCCTCTCCTGACAAACTCCTGCTAAATAACTTAAGTAATCTAAGTTTTACAAAGTAAGAATATGGGGAGAACAGGACACAAATTAATTGCTATACGAATACTGATTTAAGACATCAAGCAGGATTACCTTTACCTCTTCTACACTTTCAGTTTTCTACTACCACAGTGACCTGAGCTACCACCTTGACCAGATGCAACCTCTGAACAATGTAACAATATTGGCAGAAATACCAAACACACCAAGTTGCCCCAGCAGAAATTCTGGTTTTCCAATTTAGCCACGCTTCATAGCAGATCATTTTTTTTCTCTTTTAATCCGTATTTTTCTACTTCTGCTTCAAACAAAAAATATTTATCAAATAAAAAAACTAAAACAAAGGAAAGTTGACATGGCCAGAACCATAAGCAGCATTTCTGTGTTAATATTATATACTTGCCTTGGCTATATACTTCATCCTTCTTTCTCCCCTCATGTTCTACCTTTCATAGAACCATAGAATGGTTTGGGTTGGAAGGAATTTTAAATATCATCTAGTTCCACCCTCCTGCCATGTGCAGGGAAACCTTTCATTAGAGCAGGTTACTCAGAGCACCATCCAACCTGGCCTTGAACACTGCCAGGAAGGGGGCACTCAACTCTTACATGGACTTGGAAGCTGTGAGTTAAAAACCTTACACTAATGACTGCACACCAGTGTCAGTCCAAGGAGGAAAACAGACTCCTCTTCAGTTACAAACTTACAGTACTGAAAAATAGGGGTTAGAAGAGGAAAAGAATATTTCATTTGTCTTCCCCTTCCTATGCCTGTATTCCACAGTGATGTTTCTGGACTTGCATCATTGTTGTCCAGTTTTCAAAAGGGAATTCCATATTTGGCAACTAAGGTAAAACCTGTTTTATACCAACTCTCTTTTGAAAAGTTACAGGTACAGTAACAATAAAGTAATCTGACAAGTTAAGGTAGACTACTACAGCAGTATATAAATCTACATCCTCGGTTCAGCTGATACATTGTAAGTACAGGGCAGTGCCAAACCTTTTATGCTTGCCAAAGGGTAACACGGCAGGAGGGTCTGCCCAGCAGTGCCAGCTACTGAGCTGGCAGTGAGCCTGGCAGCTGCCCAGCGTACAAACCCTGGCCCTTCTACTGCCATCGATTTGAAAGCTGATCACTTGGTGTTTCTGGCATTCCTTCAGTAACAAGATTAAAAAGCACACACTTGCTTTTTGAAAGGTGTTCTGAAACATACAGATTAAACTGAAATTACAGACTTTTTTTTCTTTCCAAGTAGCTATATAGGTAATTTTTATAATAAGCTTTGTTGCCCAAGTGCAGATAGGGAATCAAATAAAAAAATGAAATAGCCCTGGACTGAGAAAAAGCAGCCACCGCAATTGTTTGTTTACAGGTAAGCAGAAGTAGCAATAAATAGAAAGGTTTTATTCACATGAAGATACAGCTTTTGCAAGTGTTGCATCTGCTGTTGCTGCTACAGAATGAAGAACAGAGTGGCCTACTTTCTACCTGACTCAAGTATCCCACTATTCCTTGCACTCCTGACGAACCAGCAGCGGTGTCTTTTCAGCTTGCTGACTCATGCAAATATCCACCTGCAGGTGGACTGACATCCTGGTGAAGGAACAAAAATATACTGTAGTGGCGGGCATTCAAAGACTGATCATTTCGAAAAAACAAAGGAAAATAACTCAGGCATACACAACAAAGAGAATTTCCAAACCTCACTCATCCTAAAACTTGCCTCTCATATGAGGAGGAGATACAAGAAGTGAAATAACTAAGCACAACATCATAGCTTAAAATGTGATCAAAGAAGCGGCAAGAAACATGATGAGGAGAGGTAAGGCATGAAATAAAACTACATTTTCCTAAGCATGACTAGAAAAGTTGCATTCTTTGCTTTACTAGATAGATGTGAATGTGTCCAAAAAGCATTTAGCAAAAGTCAACATGATGCTTTGAAGCAGTACACAAACAAAAAAAACTAACAGATTTTCCAGCTACATAAAGAGCTAAAAAGCTAATACTGATGACTGAATTGCAATCATGAGGCTTATACAATGATTTCCCCCATCAAAGTCACTGGTCCGGTTTTAGTGTACATGAAATAAAGGACTGGACAGCTTATATAAATACCTATTTTGTACACATTCTGGACTACAGAGGTATTAATGAAAGTTCTGTAAACACAGGTGCCTAATTTAGCTAAATATATAACACAAGTAGTACCTCCAGACCTCATCAGACCATACAAACACTACTGAACTAAGTAGAAGCTGCAGTTGCTCAAAATCTCTAAAAACGTAATGATGCCGTGCATTCAAATGTAACACCAACATTGTTCAAATCTGATAATCTGATTATTTAAAAAAGAAAAAAATATTTTAACTTTTATAGAAATCAGTTAGCCCACTAGAAACATGCCCAAAAGATATTCTACTCTAGGCTGAAAAAAACCAAACAGCTGTTACTTTGTCAAAAAACTGCTTTTATGCACAAGCCATTCGCAGAGATCTAAGCAACACAACCACTTTTTCTACAAGCATTTTATCGAACAGCTTGCCAAATTCCATATAAACACATTTTACTATTTCATAAAATTCATATGCCAACTTTTTGAAACATGAAGTGACAAGTTCTCAGTGGAATTTCTGCAGAGCTACAAGGTTCTTATTGCCCTCAGCCTCCTGAGACTGTAAATTGACTATATGAAGGAAGAAGCTAGAATCTTTCTCTTTTATACAGGAATGCCTTGCAAATTGGAAATACTGAAACAGCCTCTGCAATCAGCTAAAGAAGAATTCCTTTACACGAGGCTCAGAAGCCCCCAGTGATCAGCACACAATAAATATGCACCACTGCGTATTTTTTTTTCTAATTTCTTTCACTAGGGACCCCTTAAAGTTCAGAACTAATGCTAAATATCCTCCAACCTGCAGATATACATTAGCTAGGTGTTTACACAAGGAAATAATCTCATATTAATGGTTTTAGTTGTTTTCTAATTTTTTCCTAAATTGTTCAAATCTTACTTTCACCCAAGGATCTAAAGTTACACAAAATCAACTAAGAGTGAACTCACCAATGCCATAACATGAAGACCAAGAAAAAAAGAGAAAAAAGCCACTTTGCAAGCTTCATGAAGTAAGGCCTCTGAGTATATAGTACAGTTGAATTTGTGCCATGTTATATTACACGTCAATCTATCTGACAGCACTGAAACTTTGCACTTCCTTTTACCAGTTAGTTTTCTTACAGCTCAAGGTCTCCCTTTGATTATTCCCAGCTCTGACACATTAGCTATCTTTTTATCATATTTACTTTTGCTTTACTTTTACTGCCCATTTGCATTTGTCATATTATTGTAGGGATTTTAAAGACATGTTCTTTATGTGCTTTGTAGCAGCAATGTAACTCCTGTGATAGCTTTCCTTTGCAGATGAGGCAAATGAAAAATGTCTGGTTTTAACTTATATCAAACTTCTTTCTTTGTTTCGTAAAACAGTAATCCAAAGCTTTGCCTTTTTTTATGCTGTTCTAACAAGCAGCAATTTTAGGTTTACTATATCAAAGAACAGCAACAAACACTGAACTAGCATTTTTGGTGGTTTTATTACCGCTTCCTTTTCTTATTACTGCTTCTTTCCTATCCCGTGTACGTTTTACATATATATATTAATACTTAGGAAAAAGAAGCAACCATGATCACTTAACTCAAAAATATTGGAAGAGCTCAGTGGTAGCTGTAATACCTGGAAAAGCTTTGATATTTCAAGTTAGCTATGCTCTAGTATTCCTAAGGCTGCAGAGCAAGCTAGTGAGAATCAGAGCTCATTTCCTGGTATTTAATCCTTCACTGGAATTAGTGTCTACCTTTCAGTTATTCATCATTTTTATACTACAATCTCCTAAACTCCTAATTCAGAGTTTAAAGGTGGACGACACACATGAATGCCATTTATTCTTACAGAAGAATCCCTAGACTTCTCTACTAATCTAAAGCAGCAGCACTCCATTAACCAGTTCCAAAATTTTACTTAAGAGTCGTCATTTTTCCACATTCAGTCTCTTCTTTTTCAAAGCTTCTGTTGGCTATAATGGAAGGCTATTCCTTTTAGCTTTCTGACAGAAAGGAATCACCTCCAACTCGCAGGTATATTTTATCCAACCTTACAGTATGCTTAGAACACTCTGCAAACACAGCCTGTGTTTGTGCACCAGGTACACACTACAGTGAAAACGTGCTCAATGGCTCTTCTGAAAGCAATGGATTCTATCTGGAACCCACACCTGCACAAGAGCCTTGCTCAGGCCTCAGGACTGCTCCCCTTCAACAACTGCACGCCAGCCGAACAATCCCAAATTGCAACCCTAGCTCCCCACTGCTCTCTTAACAACAACACGTGAAAATGGCATCCATGGAATACCTATCCCATGGTGCCAGCTGCCTCTTCAGAGAAGAGAAGAAACCTTGCTTAGCCAACAGACATGGGCTTAATGCCTAAAGGATCAAGCCACCAGGCAAGCGTTTGGGGACAGGGACTTGCATCCTGTCCTCTCACGGGAAACTGATGGAGACACACCTGTGCATAGGTACTGGACAGAAGCCACCAGCTCTGCCTACAAGGAGCGTCCCAGACAGGCCATCAAGCCAAGCGTGCCCGGCACTGGGATCAGCGGGGTACCTGGGGCTGGGGACCCACCAGGGACCAACACACACCCCGGGAGCTTCCCGGGCCGCTGGAGAGGGAGCAGCCGGGGAGGGGCCGTCGGGAGCCAGGTGCTCCTCCCTTCTCAATCCCCTACAAGTAATCGGAACAGAACGTCAAATTACGAACGCGGTCACACAAAAGACGAAAGCGACGACCTGGAACACGGCGTGCAAAGCAAAGGCGACCCCAGGGCTCAGCCTGCTGACACCGCACCACCGGGGATGGCGGGGGGAAGCGGGGCAGAGCGGGACGAGCTTTAGGTTGAACATTAGGTAGGACTGCTGACATAAAGGGTGATCAGCCATTGGAATGGGCTGCCCAGGGAGGTGGTAGAGTCCCGGTCCCTGGAGGTGTTTAAGGAAAGACTGGATGTGACACTTAGTGCCACGGTCTAGTTGAACATGGTGATGTTCGGTCACAGGGTGGACTCGATGATCTCAGAGGTTTTTTCCAGCCTAATTGATTCCGTGGCTCCGAGCAGCCGGGCACACCGATGCGCGGGGCCGGGGCACCGGGGCCCGCTCCCGGCGCGGGGCGGGGGATGCCC
>WBNO01004132.1:13188-44115 GCA_013400575.1 Peucedramus taeniatus
GGCGCGCGAGGTGCCGGGAGTCGTAGTGCGGCTGCGGGAGCCGGCCCCGCCGCCGCAGGCGGGACGCCGTAGCGGCAGAACTACAACTCCCGGCATGCCCCGGGCCGCCCCGGCCGGGCGGCGTCGGCGCACTGCCCTCTCCGGAGACACCGGAGCGTTTCAGCGGCCGCTGGGAACTTGCTGACTCTTCACATTGCGCGCAGAGACGGGAGCGGCGAGCACGGCCGGACGCGGCGCCCCTGGCTGGCAGGGAGCGAGGGAGGGAGGAACAGAGGAATGGAGGGCGGACACGCACCCCATGCTGCGAGGCGCTGAACAGCGCAGCGACTTGTTTATCTCGCCAGCTGCCATTTACGGTCCGGCCCCGCCTCCCTGCGGGATGCTGCCCTGTGATTGGTCAGTGCCGCCCCGCCGTGCGGCGGGCGGGGCGGGGCCAGTCCGGCTTCAGCGCTGTGGCGCTGCGGGTCCATGTTGGAAACGGGAGTTCTTGTAGGTTTCGTGCAGTCAGATGCTGCTAAATAAAGCGATCGCTTTACAGAAAGACGGGGACACGTACTGTGTTAGCGCTCAGATACAAACCAGGCGTATTGCTGCGTCTGTATGATCCGATGCCGTAGCAAGGCTGTGCCCCTTCAGCCCCGAGCAGAGAGATTTTTAGACAAACGCGGCACTGCTTTGGGGTTCAGATTTCATCGAAGTACTTAGAGATGAGAGAAGCATTCAGGTGTCTTAATGTTATGTCTGGGTCGCTCGAGGATTTTTTTTGTGAAAAGAGTCACTCTGCAAGCTTACTTGCATCATAGAAGTGCCATGCAGAGGTAACTGAAGAGTCACACAGGATTCCAGAATCAGTCAGGTTGGAAAAGGCCTCTGAGACCGAATCCAGTCTATGACCAAACGCCACCATGTCAACTACAGACCGTGGCCCTAAGTGTCCGTTCTTTCCCTAAATACCTCCAGATATGGTGACTCCACCACCTCTCCAGGCAGTCCATTCCAATGTCTAATGACCCTGTCTATAAAGAAATTCTTCCTAATGTCCAACATAAATCTCCTGTGGTGCAGCTTGAGACGAGCTCTTCTCATCCTGTCACTTTTTGCCTGGGAGAAGAGGCTGACCCGCACCTACAGCTTCCTTTCAGCGAGTTGTAGGGAGTGTAAGGTCAACCTTGACCTGACCTTACACAGCCTGCAGGTTACATACAAAGGACAATCCCCACCTGGTGTGTTCTGCCTGATATTGCTCCTGCCAGCAGCAAGTGAATGAAGCAGGATTAACTTAGAGGAGGGGAGAGTAAAAATGGCATCTCTCTGTACACAGAAACGATCTCAGTTCATCACCTGCTCTGCCAGCATTACTTACCACAATGGAAAGTTTTTCCACGTGCTGGATGGGAGGGGTAGAGGAGCTGATGAGAAGCTGTCATTGCTGACAAAGCACAGGGAGGTGTCAACTGCACGATAAGGTATGGTGCTATATATGATTACTGGTGCATAGCTAAATCATGAGGTCATAGCCAGAAGTTTGTTTCTCAAGGAAAGGCAGGAGTGTAGCCATTTTGAGGTGATTATTTCTTCCAGAAGGCAATAGATGATTCAGAATTTCCCTTGGGACAGGTAGCTAGCAACTGAAATTCTCAGAAAACTTCATCACTCCTTTACCAAAGTAATATTTTCCAGAGAACTGCAAATGCTTTGCTTTGCAGTTGCAGATGTGGATCTTTCTGAGCAAGGCCTGATCATGAGCTGGCAATTTTCCTAAACAGAAGAAAGAACACCATCGATCTTTCAGTGTCAACATTAAAGACATTGACTAAAATTAGAGCTAACCATTTAAATTTTGCAAAATGTTCACATCTTTGGTCACCTAGTAATCAAAACCAACACTGAGAAGAAAGGGACACAGACATAAAAAAAAACTTATCTGTAGAAGGTTATTTTACCCAGATTTATTCTGGCAGTTTTAACATCAATAGGAATATGGACTACCTTGCTGTTGGTAATAATAAACTTTCAAGTAGTTCCCACTGCCCTCTTTGACCAATAAAAATAGCCATTATTGTCCATTTTCACCACTTAGGCATTTGTTTTTATTCTTTCAATTTTACAATGTACTGACAAGACTGTCTTTTTATTATAATTCGTTTTAAGTCCACAGTGCTGGTGAGAGAGAGCTAAGAGCACCCTCATTATGGTAACCTGGCACTTGTAAGCCAAGGCAGCATAATTTTCCCTCCACCCTATACTGTAGTACACAGCTCCCTAGTGTTGCAACCAGCCATTTTATCCTTTCTTCCGTAAATTAATTGTGCTTTGCCAGTAAATTTTTTGGCCCTCATTGCTGCTACTGGGAGGCTGTCCGAGAGAAACCTCTCTAACAGCTGGAAGGCTTTTAAAGATGTCAAACCAACATTTCCTTGTGACCAATAACTCGTCCATCTTTTCTTCCTGTGCAAATACTGTCCTGAAGTAGCCTTTCCCGCTCTCCTGTGTGTACCCCTGCCAAAAGTATTTATAGACAGCAGTCTCATCCCCATTCAGCCTTGATTTTGCTGGACTAATCAAGCCATGCTCTTCTCATTCCCCTCGTGAGCCCTGCCAGTGAAGGCTGGACTGGTATAAATCAGGTAGTGAAAAACACAGAACGTGATCTGTGCCCTGATTCCTTCTCTCATGACTCAGCCCTACTTCTACTTTCTGAATCAGTATGGTGGCCACACAAAAGCCACTCAAAGTGTAGAACCAATTAAACAGCTTCAAGCACAGGCCAGCTTAGAGGCTGGTAAGAATGAGGCTACTGTCTCATTTGTGCAAAAGTTTTATTATGGTAGAAAGATGGAAATGAGCACATTTGTTTCCTCTCGAGATTGGAGTATACGGCAGGATTCCATTTCAGGTTCATAAAGGTGGAAAAAACTGTTTATGTGAGCACAGGCTGTCAGACCTGCTGGAAAAGAGCTGCCTGGCATCTCCTCTCCAGGTGGTTCCCAGAGGAGAAGCAGCAACAAGCAGCCATTTACAGAGCAGCAAGAGCAAATTGTTCAAGAGAAAGAGACAGAAAAATACTGTCACATTTCCATTGCTCTTCCAAGTTAGTGGAACAGCTGTAATACCAGTAACACATATTTAACAGCATTCATGTTTTCTTTTAAAGTGTTTTTACCAATTGTATTCTTCATTTCTGGTCAGAAGAGAAATGACTATAACATTTTTAATATGCAGTGCCATATCATTTCTTAATTGTGCTGATGCAGAAAGTTTGAGTAGCCCTAGCAATGAAAACAGAAAATTATGGCGTTGCAGATTAAAAGCAGGACTTTTTTTCAGCCTGCCAGCCTAAATGATGATGCCACGTTGTCACTCATTAGCATCACCATTTCTTCCAAATCTCAAGTCACTGTGGTTAAGTTTCACTGGAGGTGAAAGATATATCAAGCAAGACTGAAAGTTGAGGAACTGAGTATCCTCACCAGATCTCTAAACAATTCTCCAACACAGATAAGACAAGAATTTCTAATGTAAAAAGAAAAAAATTGGTTTTTAACACTTCAATATCACGAAAGTGATATATGCAGAACACTGTTCTTCTATGTAGATTGCCTTGCACTTAAAATACACTCCTATTTTCTTTCCAGCATGTTTCATTCCAAGGGCAATCTCTTAGAACTCTCTCTTGATTTGTTAGTGAGACCAAAAGATAGGTGGTGGGATTTTTTTATTTTTCTTGGCCACGTTTGGAAGTAGCAGCACCTTTTCTTAATTTGCTCTCTTTGTAAGCTTTTACTTGTTAATCTAATGGGAAATTTTTGATTCTCAGGGATCAAGACAGTGTTTTTTCCAGTAGATCTTGAGTGGGATATTAATAAACACATGCACTCAGTGTTGACTTCTGTCTGTCACATTTAAAGCCAATGTTGCTTCACTTCAGAGTGGAAGGATGGCTCTCAGAATTCCGAGGGATACAAGGAGAGAAACCTTAGGATTAATAGAGGTCTCATATGTACTGTGCTATCATCTCTTCACAAGCAGAGAAAAACTAACAGACCTGTTTCAGAATGTGTAGAGATATACTTGGGATTTTTAAACAGATTAGTGTGAGTATGAAGAGCCTAATGAAAGTGGGATAGCATACCAGAAGATTTCTAATAGGGATGGATTAGAAAGTCCCCAATTGGTTGAAAGTTCCCAGTAAAACTCTGAATTTTGGAATCTTTCATGTCAATTAACTTATAAACCCCATAGTAAAAGTATTAACCTTATTATATTGGTTTGAAAAAACAAAGTACATAACTAAGGGGCTATATCTAAATTTTACAGTAAATCTAGAGAGCATGCTAGGAATGAAAGAAGGGAGTGCTGACTTCTGTGCTCATGATATAATTATTTGGCTAGCTCTGTTTTGTTGGGGGTTTTCTAATTCATTTTTACAGTACCATAATCCAAATAGTACTAAATGAGAAACCTTGTGCTGCTTTTCTTGAGCATAATCCAAGAACCTGGTCCCAGAACAGTCTGTACTGCTTTACTCCATGTTAAGAGAACCCTTGCAAAAGCTATTCCCTACCTTCTCTTTACAGGCTAGCAAGTATGAACACTTATTTGACAAAATCAAGGTAATTTAGAATTCAGCAAATAAAAAACAGTGGGAAACAGCAAAGTAAAATAATTTTTTATGTGAAATAAAGTTATTAAAGTGAATAAATTAAAATGAAATAATTCTGCGCGGCTCATTGTGCTAGATTTCATCCTTATGCCACTATACCTCAACCTTATTGCTCAAGCAGTGTAACCACATATATATCTTTCTTAGGATATCCACTTACTCCCCATGAATTGTGAAACAAGATGCACAACCTTATTTCATTTGGGGAGCAGCATGCAGTATTGTGGGCTGGCTTCAGTTTGATGGAAAAAAAAAAACAAAAAAAACCCAACAACAAAAAAAGCCAGAGGATACTATTAACTAATGCCTTTGTGTTCACATTTGAGAATCAGTGTGAGAGCTGGTTTAGAAGGCAAGCCAATACCTCCAAAGCAGGGATTTAGAGAAAGCCTTGAATTCCAAAAATGTAGAAGTTGCCCATAATTATGGAGAAAGCATAAACTCTAATTCCGAATATAGCAGCCTAAAATTTCATCCTTTGGAGCTGCACAGTCAGTGTAACTGAGTTTCCTTGTCTTCATTGGTATACATGGTTTCAGTCTTCCTGCATTGTTGGCATTCTCATTCTAGCACTATCATATTCCATCCACTGTATTTCCTTGCCAGTCGTTACAGTTTTTGGAAGTTAAGTAATTCTAAACTTTGCATTAGAATCCAATGGAAAAGACAGTACCATGTAACGAAAAAGGAAGGAAGTTTCTTTGCTTACCCTTGAAGCATATAAAGGAGAATACAGCTAAACTGCTCTGATAGCTTTGCACTGTTAAATTCATTCCCACAGAAGTAATAGAATCGTGCTAAAAGGATAACCTGAATCACGTTGATTTTCAATCTTTTCCTTGGATATAATAAGTTTTATACCACTGTATTGGCAGAATTCATCCTAAATACAAGCTACAGCTACAGAACAGTATTTGATGACAGGTCTATATAATGTACATAATTTATATAGAGAGAATATATATTATTCTTTAGTGTTGCTCCTAGCCAATCAGATTGTGATGCCCTATAAAAATGTTTTCAACAGCAAATTCATAAGGGCATCAATAAATCATTGTAGGGTAGGAGGCATAGGACAAGGAGTAACAAACACCAGTTGTACCAAGTGAGGTGTATATATGGGAAAACCTTTGAGTGATAAAGACAATTGCATAATCAGTTGTCTGAAGATACTGTGGAATCATTGGACTAAAATTAAAATAATTAGATTGTTTAAAGAAAAGATCAGATAAAACTCTGTCAGAAATTTTGTAGGTAAGGTAGCATTAACGTGATGAGAAATTAGATTTCTTGTTTTTCTTTCCAGACCTATTTTCCCATGTCTCTGTTATTCTATATGAGCCTCAGTTCATGGACTGTAAAAAGGAACCTCAGTTCATGGACTAACCAGTTAAAAGACAAAAGTAAACCTTGAGTTTTCATGGCAGAAAGGTCACATCCCACAAGGATTCATACCTAAACTGAGCTGTTCACAGTTCATAAATGAACTGGGGAAAGGCACAAATGATGATGTGACAATGTTTGAAGAACATATTTAGTAATTCCAATCTAAAGCTGATTGAAAAGTACTGCGAGAGGCTTCCACGACAGTGTGTGAGCAGTGGTAGTTGAAAAGCAGTATCCCAAAGCACAAAGCAGCATAATGCACAAGGGGGTAAAAAGCATACAGACATTACAAATTCTAAAAGCTAGTGTCAACTAGGAAAAGCCTTGCAGTCACTGTGAGTAGTTCTCTGAACAAAGGTTCAGTGCTCAGAAGTGATTAATAACACGAGAAAGATGAACTTCTTTAGGAAAAGGTTAAGAAAGCATAATGTAAAACATTTATAGTGCAGTTCACTACTTGCATGTTGCTTTCAATTCTAGTTACCCCATCTCAAAGTCCATATAGTGAGGATTACAGTAACATTCAGGATTGAATAACCAAAACCCAGAAAATCGAAATAGCAAAATACAAATACATTAACAGCTTTTAAATACAGAATACTGGCACTGTCTTAGCAAGTCTGCAGTACTCCGATTACTGGAAGATGGGAAGGCATACAGAAGGGATTATTGCTACCTCCTTGCCCTTTTCAGATGCTTTTTTAATTGTGTGCTCATTGGGCCTCTGGTCTTGTCTACTACAGCCATTCTTATTATCCTGTGAGGAGAGGCTAAATACATTTGGATTTTTTAGCTGGGAGGATAAATGATTTGGAGGAGGGGAGGTGATAAATGCTAAAATATAAATTGAGACAGAAGGCATATTTGATTAATATTGTGTCATTTACAGCTATTGTATACTATGGTCCAGAGGAAACTTCCAGCACAGGAATTCACTGGAACACAGTTTATTAGAATATGAGGAGCTAACAAAAGAAACAAGTGATCCAAGAGCTAAATCCCTCCTGCCTGTGAATGATTTTGTGTGACTATGGTGGAATTAGATTTAGAAAAACCTAAAAACTCCTATGCTGAGAGCCTCAATATGTTGCTGAAGTTCTGGTTTTCTTATTTCCACCCTAATTTTACTATTTCCTAACTCCATCTGTGCCTCAGTGGCAAAATCCTAAATTATCTAGATTCCAGAACTGTATTTACAGCCAAATAGGAAATGACAGCATTGGCTGCTGGCTCCCAATGCTGAAGAAGTTGAGCAACTCTGAATTTTAAAAGAAAGCCAGATGGTCTAATGAGAGCAGAAACCAGAAGTTCCATTGTCCTGCATGGTTATAGTTCTTTGGGGATCAGGTTTTCTACCTGTAATGCAAGGCAGACTATTTTCCCATCTTTAGGAAAACTTTTATATTAAACTATTGTTAAAATATCACTTAGCTTTACTAGCTCTGTCCATCAACCAGTAAAAAATTTGTACTCAGTCAAATTTCAATCAGCCTAAAAAAAGAACTGACCAAAGTCTTTATACTTCAGGCTACAATATTGCCAGTACAAATCAGAAAAAAAAAATATCCTGAGTCAAATTCCTATTGTTAATGCCATATATAGAAAAGACTTAAGCTCTGACTGCTGAAGAAAAAATATTTTTTAAGCCCTTGCTACCAGACCTCAAAAATTTTATTGTCAAACCCCTACAGTACTTTTGGCTGGATGAAGTATCGAGGAGAAGGTGACTGTGGCCTCACAGAAGATGCAGAAACAAGACTAGAAGCATGGGGATGATGCATTCACAATCACTCTTACTACAGAACATGAATGCCCTTGCTGCTAACTTCTTATCACTTGCTTCTGTCTTACCTTCACTCCAATTTTACACGGTCACTCAGTAAAATTAGAACAATGAAAAATGTTAAATCAATGCACCTAAGACTGAAGTATATTTAACTTCCACGTTAATATTTCCTTGAAGGATAAAGTGCCCTTGGTTTCCTGTAGCCTCTGGTAGTATATTGTGTCTGGTTGGGAGGGGGTTAAGTTTCCTCCCAGCAGCCTGTGTGGTGTTGTGTTTTAGATTCCTGGCCAAAGCAGTGTTGATAACACACCCGTGTTTAAGCTACTGCTGAGCAGTGCTCACACAACATCAAGGCCTTCTCTGTTTCTCACTCTGCCCCCACAGCACGTAGGCTGACATGAGCTGACCAAAGAGGTCCTGCACGCTGTGTAACATCATGCCCAGTTACGGCACTGGGGGGGGAGGTTTTGCAAAGTTGCCATTGCTTGCAGACTGGCTGGGCATCAGTCTGCTCGTGGGAGGGGGTGAGTGCCTTTCCATCACTTACTTCTTTTTCTTCGTCCTTTTTTCTTTCATTGCCTCATGAAACTGTCTTTATCTTGACCCATGCCTTTTTCTTGCTTTTGCCCTTTCAATTGTCTCCCCCATCCCACCTCAGGGGGAGTGAGGAAGAAGCTGGGTGGGTGTTTAGTGGCTGGCCAGGGTCAACCCACCACCCACAGAAAAGCTCTGAGGAAAGAATGAGAAGGAAATGGGATACATCTTACTGTACTAATTGCTTTGCCATGCCCTCTTCTTCAATGCTGTAGGTGGAAACAACCAAATTCTTATTCTTAGGGACTTGGTGGAAGAAGTTCTTTTTCTCTTTCCTATGTGCTGGTGCCAGCAAGAAGGCAGTATAGATCTCAAAGGGATTAACAACCGTAATCAAACAAAATGTGCTGCTTCTTCCAACCTTTAATGCAGGCATAGGCAGCCTATAGCTCATATGTGGCTTCTGCAAGAGCTACACTGTATGACAGACAGATAGCAGGCAGTTCCTGACTGTGGAAGTTCCTTCACCTTCTGTATGTCCAGCTGTCAGAAAAAGCAAACAAATTGAGGCCACTAAAGCTAAAATCACCCAGCCACCTTGGCCGCAGCTCTACTCTCCAGCAGAATCCTTACAAACAGTCTATAATGTCATTCTAAAGTTTGACCTCTCCTTAGTGTGATGGGGTGTCACATGAACTTGAGCTTTCATCTCTTATCTTCCTTAATCTGAAACTGTTGTGTTTGATTCTGCCCAGACCCAGTCTGATACCATGACACCCAAACCAAAATTTTCCCGACTGAAGTTTTTCTATTGATGGTAAAACAAGCTCCTCCAGTAACCCTAACCTTGAGACTTCTGAGGAATGGCGGGAATTTGGATTCTACGCATGGATGAGCTTTTCAGGACTGTTGGAAAGCAAAAAAACATGGAAAGGTTTTTTTTTTTTTTGTTTGTTTCTCATCTCAGAGTAAGGAGACTCAAATTTTAGGAGTGCATTTAGTACACTCTTTAAATAGAGCTTCAGTAGTAAGTTAATGGAGACGTTTAACTCAGAGTCTGCTTCAAACCATTTTGTTAGCACTGGAAAAAATGCACCACATGTGTTTCAGTTCTTCTGGCTATAAAGTAGGAACAATCATCTTTAGACATCCTCAAATCTAATTGGTAACTGTGGGCACTCTGAGTACTAACCATTCCTTTATTAGTAGTACTTTATTATTGCAAAATGATAGCTGCTAGTGCAAAGGAAGCTTTCTTCATATAACCCATTGAGTCCACCACTTGCAATGGATTCTCTGGCATAAGACAAAACACTGGGAGCTGTAATTTTATCATGCTTGTTGTAGAAGTAAGCATGCTTGAAATAGAAATAATTGTGTTATCAATGGTAACAGAAACAATAACAGTAGACTGGCATCAGATTACCAAGCTGTTCTTGGTAGTGAAATCCTGACCTTTGTATGTAATGAGCTGGATGCTTAAGGGAAAGAAGATAAACTAAGATAAAGAAAATTTGTTGAAATGGTGGCTGTTGTGCTGGTTACACTAAGAATCCATTTTGGTGCTATGCTCACTTCAGTCTGCTTAATTTTGATGTGTTGCTTTTGACTCTAGTCACTCCCAAGTAGAGACCAAGCTCTGCTCTTAAGACATGAAAAGCCCTGGCTTCTTTGGATCTGTGCCCCTTTCCTTATGCTTTTCCCATTTCCACACCTCAGGTTCACTGCCCATCATCAATCTTCCCTTCCCCCAGTGCCCACAGCTCCTTCCTCCTGCCTCCCAGCTACCAGCTGGGTGAGAACCAAGGGGCTGCTTTTGAGCTGAGCATGTGCTGGCTGCCAGCAAACTCAACATAATAAATAACCTTTGAGCTCAGGCAGCAGCCTTTCAGTCACAGTAGTAATTTGAAGGAAGTAGTCTTTCCTTTACTGAGCTGTTACGTTCCTTAAAACTTGGAGAAATTTCATAGCCTGAAGTTTTCTGTTTCTGAGCCAAATGTAACTGAAATGATTCAGTTACAGAATCAGATTCTAAAGTTGTTTAGATTCTAAAGTTATTAGAGAGGGTCTGACAAGATGGGTAGGCAAACAACATATCACCTGAGCCCTCTTTCCTGAGGCTTACAGTCCCAGAGAAGTATCCTTTGACAAGGTAATAGATACAGTTCCCAGAAGTATATAAATAAGGTTTAACAATGAAAGGTATGGGCAATATGCAAAATATTGATCTCAGGAGTTTCCATACCATTTACAATATTCAAGGGAAATCTCCAAAGCCATTTAGCAGAAAAAGCACAGTGGGTTTGATTTATTTGGATTCATACAGAAATTAGTAGACACTGGGAGCACATTTCAGGAGCCAGAACATGGGTCCTTGTTAAATGTCTCTGCTCCAGCAGTTAGGCATCATTTCCCAAACAAATATAATTGTAGTTTATTGTCAGAATTATATTTAATCCTAGACAGGATTGTATATAAATTAAAAAGGAAAAAGAAAGAAGTATTCATAGGTCCATACTATACAATTCTACTGAATGAAAGATTTTCACTTCCTTTAGGACTTCCTGCATACAAAAGATCTTCTACTTGAACATCCACAGATGAGAATCATTGGCAGTGTATGACTGTACTTTCTACTTTTATTAAGTGCATTATTTTTTCACATTTTGAGCATCCTAGGCTGTACCTGACCTGGATTTAGATGCAAAAAGAATGGTTTTGGCACAATGCAAGTAACATGATACCTGTTCTAAAACCTGATAAAATTGCATGCTTTCTTTTCTGTATAATCTCTTTTCCTTTATATCATTTGAATATTGATTCCACATGTCATGGTTATCTCTTCCAAAACACACTAAAAGTGAGGGGCAAAAAAAAAAAAACAAAAAAACCAAAAAGCCAGATGCAAATTCACCTTGACATAACCTTGATGGAAGGAAGACAAAGACATGTGTTGACCTCAGTGGCATTCCTAATGAATTTATTTATGACTGGCAATACTTTGGATTGCATTGAAAATATGTCAGGTCCCTGAAACAGTAGAAAAATCCATCTAGTGTCAAAAATATGTTTCAGAAGAACTTAATGTCTGAAAGCATTCTGGTGGTCATACAAATTCTGGGTAAACTGAAAATAGAGGAGTAAATTTGGTAAATTACTGATGAGGAAATAATATACAGTGACTGTAGCTCCTCTTGGTCTGGCAGCAGAGTACATAATACACTTTCACAGAGAAAGGGGCTAATAGAGAAGTTCTGCACATATATATGAGAAACAATATTGTAAATAAAGGTAAAATATGGAAGGAAGCCTCAGATTATGGGGAATTTGATTTCCCAGCTCAAACTGATCATGTGTAAAATGCAGATCTAAGTGCTGTGCCCTGACCACTGCAGAGCTTTCAGCAGGCAAGTCACGTAAAATCCCCTTCAGGACCTCTTTCCTACATACAGAAGCTATGTGGACTTATTTCATGCACTATTAACCAAACAAGTTCAATTTTTGTGTGTGGTTTCTCTCACATCAACTTAGACCTATTTTTATCTGCTTGCTTTATGACTATACATTTACGCCATAAGCACAAATTCGGTTTGCAAACATTTGCTCCATTCAGAGATATTATTTCTCCCCAGCCCTTTTATCACTGACCATTTGCAAAAGGCCACTTACCGCCACAGTTCTGCCAGACTGACCCCAAACAGGTCCCTGGTGCCAGCGAGGCTGGCAGGCAACCTCCAGTGAAGTATCCAAGGGGATGAGCCAAAGAGCACCTAGACAACAGGTGTGGGTGCAGTAACCTGCTGCAGGATGGTGACAAGCAACCAGGTGCTGGATCTTCCTCAGTTCCAGCTGTATTGGGAAGGAAACATCCATCTGCAGCCCTGCTGACAGCTAAAGCAGTGTAAACAGATCTAAACCATGCTAAAGCCTTGACTGCACACAGCCTTGTGTAATATACTTGCTATATTGATTGGAAAAATCAATAATGCTAAGCAGGTAACCCCCCTGTGCAAGCACATTTATAGCATTTTAAAGGGTTTTTTTTCACTGATGGGATATTCCTATAAATTTCTCTCTAATACAATAAGAAATTTCATCATAATCTACAGCATGAAGTAGTGTTGCATCCTGACCAATATATAAGCATAAAAGATTAGTATCTTTATCTATCATCTCATAAGGCCATTTTAATTTAATATTATCTAATTGCACTACAATGTAAAATAGTACAATTTTTAAGTAGTTTTAGGATGCCTTTATTAGCCAAATAAAACAAAAGGAAAACAACAACAAAAAATACTGATCAGGGCCAAATGAAGCTGCAGGATAACTGGGAGGCTGGGAGGGTTGAGCTGTAAGTTATTATGTTGTTCCCATGCTGTGTGACATGGAATGTGCCACACAGAGGGGTGCTGATAGCCCCCAGCTGTAGCCAGGTCTCCTGAATGCCCTTTGGTGGCAATTTGAAAGGATACAACTTGAAACCAAGTAGAACAGCAGAATAAATTGATTGTTTCTGATATTAAATTCCTTCAATCACAACATTTTATTTATTACACAATATATTTCAAAATTATACCCCTTATTTAAAAAATATCTTCCTTAGGAAACCTAGCCAGAAGTCATTGCTATATGCAAATATATATAGAACGCATAAATACATACAATTATTATCTTTTTCTAATCAAAAGATTGCATTAACACGGGTAACAAGGCTGCTTACCTGCTTGGATGCTTCTATCAGTGCATTCACTTTGTGGGTGTAACTTTCAGGTGCAGTTTAGCACCCTGCCCTCTGCATATTTACATGCTGCTGTAAAGGTCGGCTCTTCCCTTTCCCTTTGCCTGAATCACACAGTCCTCAGAACTTACTGTCCTGCTGAGTTGTGAAGCTGTGGACAAGCACAGTAGATCTGGAGAACCAAAACCTGCAGGCAATAATGCATGTTTGAGCACTTGCCAGTGCCCATGGCCACATGGTGGGCAAGTGATCCTGAGCTGTGCCTGTCAGCCACCCAAATTTCTAATAGAGTTAAGAACTGAATGACAGTCTTCCCAAAGGCAGCATCAGAGTTAGAGAGTTCAGAAGAGGCTTAATACTTGCTAGAAGCTCCACCTAGGCAATCCACAATGTCTTAGGAATGCAAATATTTTGCAGCACTCTGATCCTGGCAGGAGGTTTCTTCTTTGTAATCTTTTAACAAATCCAAATCATGGAATTTGATCCTGTGGGACAATTTCTGCATGAGAATAGCAAACTCAGATATCTTTCTTAGTCAGAGGATTTGAAGCTGAAATAATTCTGAAAGCACCACTGTAATTAATGTATATATATGTGTGTGTGTGTATATATATATAAATAGCCTGCTAATATAAAAAATAGCAGTACCAGCATATGAAAGCAAGAAATTTAATTTCTTGATTTAAATAATTTAGATAGAGCATTAAAAAAACTTTAGATGAGACTTAAGATCGCATATTAAGACCTGAATCCACTTACTATTTCTAGCCAAGATTCCATTTACTGGAATAAAAACATTTGGACAGGCAAGTACCAAAAAGAAGTGGCAGGAGCTGATCTCCTGATAATGAATTGTATAAGGGTATCTCAGAGTAGGGGCAAATTCTGGGGCAGCACATTGACAGCCATAATAATTATGTAATCTGTCTGGAGTTAATGGGATTATGGCTACCCTTCCCTGTTTTTCCTTTAGAATAACCTCGTGTTACAGAGAGAGTTTGATGGAAGACATGTGTCTCCCAGCGCAGAGAAACCTCTGAGAAGAACCCTGAAGACAAAGTACCCCTGAAGCAAAAAAATCAGCACTTCCTACTGAAAGTCAAGACAAAGCAAACTTGAAGTACACCCTGTCTCAGAAAATATTTGATGAAACATGACTCCAAGCTGCTCAGCAGCTCAAAACAACAGGACCATTTGGTACTGTGGGTGGGAAGGCTGAAGCATTATCCTTGCACTCTCTTGTCTGGTAGAGGCCACCTTGCACCTTCACCCTTGCTGATAAAAAAAAAGGGAGTGGTATATCCCTTTTTTTTTCCCAAAACATACCATGTCAACTCCTGGCCCGGAGCATTTCTCATGTGTTCCTCTGCCCTGAGTTCAAGCAGATAAACTTGTAGCTGTGCTATACCAGGGACTGCAGACCCTGCCTTCACATTACCTCAGTGAGATGCTTTTCTGCTACTGCCACTGCATTTATGCAGAAAATGCAGGAACGCACAGCAAGGTGTGTCCTGAACAGACACAAATACTTGTAGTCATTTGCATGAAGTCTCACATACTGTGAGACAATCAGTACAGGAGGGAGCACAAGCCCCGGAAGAGCTAAATAAACCCAGCACTCAGAAGCAAAATCTGTGGCTTGAAAGAAGTTGCATTGGAGTTGAGGTTTGACAGGAAGGTACTCTGTCGTTTCACTGACAGCCTTAAGGTTTCTCTGAAATCCAGTTGTGACTCTGAGAAATTTAGCACACAATACAGAGAATAAGGAGTTTGTTGTCTCTATTGTTTTTGAACCAATGTAGCTCCTGAGCTGTGTGTGGCATGTATTCAGAATGTTTTCCACCTTTGTATAGTCCCCCTATTATCAGCTGGAATTATGTGACAAAATTAACCACTCTACTCTCATACTAAGAATGCTGCTTCTGTATTATGCTTATTACATTATCTTATATATTGTTAATAATCATACATACTCTTGCTTTCTTTTTAATACTAATGTTTTGCATTAAATGCTCTTGAGTCATTTAAAAAAATCTATAGTCCTATTATCTTCAGATTGCCTCATGTATTATGGCACTGTAAGAAACTGGGTGTTGGAAATAAAATGTTAAGCCATCCAAAGCCAGTGCAGTTAATCATATTTAGCACCTGACTAAACTGGGCTCACCCAGAGCTTTTGGTAGAGTCCTGCTCAAGTCATTCTGTACTATTATGTGAGAACCCATTAATAACTGCAGTTTCTATTAAAGTTGGATGTAATTCTAAGAAGCCAAATCTGGTTGTATCTAGTTTCTTTGGTACAACAAGGGCTCTCAGAAGGGCTTATCATTTATTTTTCTATGACCTGCAAATTGACTACTGATCCTAAATCTATTTGCTTTTGATTGGTATATCATCATGACAAGCATTTGAGAGGACATTGCAGAGAGTATGCTCTGCTGGTCAACCTCCATAGTGATGCCATAGTGCTGAGTGGCTTTTTATTTACTCTCTTGGACCTACAATGAATACATCCTCTATAGCAATCAAAGTGTTAACTTTTCTCATCTCTATCCATATTTCCACCACAAAACTGATGTGAAAACTCAGCTTTTGTGTTGCCTGAATGACGTCATCCCCCCAAACAGCTCACATTTGAAATGGATCAAAACCCCCAGCTCTGGAGAGCAAGCAGAGTGCAGAGTGTTAAGGCAGAGAAGGCTTCAGTGTGGAGAGACACGGGGTTTTTTGAAACAGGGTGGGATTAGAGACAGATTTACAAAGAGTCAAGTACATCAAGGAAAGGGGATAGGAGCTCAAGGATGTCCTACTGCATATTACTTTAAAAGGTATGATTTTTCTTTTGTGGGAATGCTTGAACTTGACCTTTTTTTTTTTTTTCACTTGAAAGGAACAGCCTTTTTTCTTCTGTCTCTTAGCATAAGAAAGGAAGGCTTTTAGTGGTAGTTGGATTTTTTTCAGCTTGCAGACAAGGGAAAAATTCTGATTTCCTCAGAATATGTATTTTACCTATAGAAAACTGGCCCTTTCATCCTCCTGGATGCTTTTTAATCCTTCCACATAATTTTCTTAGGTTCCCAAGCTTTTTTCACTCCATGAGGATATGCCCTTGGGTCATCCCAGTACATATGGTTGGGAACCTGCAACTGTGTGTGCCTGGGCCTTTGTCACTGCTGGGGACATTACAATGCTGGGGACATAACCACTGCTTCCTGTACTGAGTTTGACACTGACTATGCTGTTCCAGTCCTCCTGCTTTAAGATCCTCTACATCAGTTTCCCCTTTCATAGGACTCACAGGCAATCCCCAGCAATTTAGCTTCCCTGCAGCAATGCCTTTACCCCTAGCAAGCTGTTTGGAAAGGGACAGAAATTCCTGCAGGGAAAGAAGTTTCAGGAATTTCCAGATTCTTTCTCCTTCCTGTTACCAAGAAAATCTAGCAATCTCTCCTTTGATGGAAGGTCCTAGAAAACTTCAGTCTCCATAATTGCTGAAGGATGGATGCAGCTTAAAGGGGAGAACGGGTTAAACAAGAGATCATGCACTTCCAGAGCCTCTTTATTCCACAAAGAATGCTGACCATGAGTATACAGAGTAAAGGGAGAAATATCCTGGGGAGATCACAGGAGAAAATCCTGTTGCAGAAAAACAACATGCTTCAATAAAAACAGAAAGGCAGATAGGTGCATCTGTTATCAATCAGCTCTGTAGACAAGTTGAGGAGTCGTGGAGCAAAAGAAACAAGCGTTCCCTCAGGCTCAAATTCCTCCTTGGAATTTCTCGAATGTCCATGGCTGCAGAGCTGTAATTCCCGGTCTGCCCTGAGAACAGGAGCTATCGCCACGTTCCTTTCCAGCCTGATTACCCAGCCAGGGAAACCGGCAAAACTCTGAGTACAGAAACCACCTGTGCCGAAACCACACTGGCTCGCCGCGAAAAGGCAGCTTTAGCCCATTAATCTATCAAGCCAAAAAGTGTTGAGGAATTCTTGATCACATACATACTCGCTCATTGCGTCTTTATTTGCTTGCTTTCAATAAGGAAATTTAAATTGCAAAACTAACTTCCTGTGAAGTTGTTCTATAGTACCAATACAGCTTTTCTCCCTGAGCATGGAGAACTGCAGAGTCCATTACCGGTGTGCTGAGTGCCCATATGCTAATGTTAGCAGCAACCAAACCCCAGCAGTTTCTTTAGCATAAGAATAGGTTTGCTTTGTAATGACAATGCTGACTGAAAAACAGACGTTTCTGTAAAAACACTTTCATTTAAAGCTTGACCACACGTCCTTGTCCAACTCAAGCTTGACCACACGTCCTTGTAACCCACCCTGCTCCTCAGTTCTGACTCCCAGCCCCCTCCTCAATCCTAGCTGCCCTTACCGCCCATGCGCTTCGTCTCTAACTCCAGGCAGCCCCGTCTGCCTTGTCCTTTACTTGTCACAGAATCACATAGAATCAATTCGATTGTAAAAGGCCTCTGAGATCATCGAGTCCCTCCTCGTCCTCCCTGGCTGAGCGCAGGCAGGGCGGTTCCTGCCGCTCGTCCTCTGGCACTGCGCTCCCTGGCAAAGCAGCCGTGCTCCCTGGCAGCTCGAAAGGAGCAGGGCCTGAAGTGGTGAATTTCTAAGGGCAGGAAGAGAGGGGGAGGGAATTCAGAGAGAGTGTTACTCGCCGAGTAGCGAGTGAATACACATTAGTATTTTGGTTTGGAAGGTCTTTTGTTCTGCAGATCCCTTCCTAGAAGTGTACATTGAGATCGTGTAGGTGGCAGAGAGAGGAGGAATCCCCAGAAGTACCCTGCATCGGTGCTGCATGTTCTCTTTGCTTTCAAATTGTGTTTTGTGCTCCTGAATATTTCCAAACCCTCTTCTAGCCTCTGGACTCTGACCTCAAACCAAGGAGAATCCAGTAATGAATGTAGTTAATTTGAAACCAATTATTGTTTCCAAGGTCAATAATGGGAAAACTGACTATCAGCAAATAACCCTCCTGAGAACACAATTCTGAAGGGATCCTGTGTTTCCCTTAACCAAACAATGCCATAGAAACTGACCAGATGTTTGCCTACTCAACTTATCAATCTCCTGCCATGCTTTTCCTATTGCTTAAAGCAGGCCTCACAAAACCTGAACTAAAAGTACGCAGCAGTCACAACAGCATGCTAATTTCACTCAGACCAGGCTTTATAGGGTGTGTGGCTTCTGAATTTTAAGAAAATCAACGACATTCATATCACATTTGCTAAAACTAAAGTTGGATCTCTTCTTTTTGGTTTCTGCGTTTGGGAAGAAAAGGCCAAGTTTCACTACGCACCTTTCAATAAAAAACAGTCAAAGAAAAATGTTTCCTGTGAGTATTGTAGATCTTCCTTGATCAGCCAAGGTTTACATCATGGACAAATATGCCCATATGTATTCAGAGGATGCAGACTCAGGATGCGCCCAACCTATTTCCCTACCCACAACCTCATCATCCCCCGCTTCAGATTCCTCTGTAACCCAGGCACCACCCTGATTCATAATCTCAAGAAAGTAGGAGATGCTTGATAATCTTGCAGACCTGCACAACAACTGTGTTCACTGTGGATTTTCCAGCCCAATTGATTGCCTACTGTCTGGCTTGCTAACTTCTAGAGCATGAATGCTATTTGCTTATCTGTCATCAGAGTGGCTCTCACTTTGGTGTCTCTTTGATGAAGGCCAGGGCCAGCACCTCTTCAGCATGCAATTTCATTTATGTGGCTTTCTTCATTCTGAATTTCTTCATCCAGTGCTAGTCACACAGGACGTGCAAAACGGTTTAATCTCCTGGTGCAGTGGTTTTTAGGCTCAGGAATATTATTCCATAGTGTTATTATTTCCAGCTCCTCAAAATTAAATCATTATTTTCCTATCATGAGTCATCATTTTAGAAAGACTTCGTTAAGTTCCATGTATATGAAAGATATGCAGATGAGAAATGCAAGGTGCATTACCTTTTACAGATCTTGTGCTGATGACAGAAAGCTGCAAACTATGGATTTTTGTTATATAGAAAAAGAAAATAAAAACTGTGCAACAGAGAAATGTGTGAAACTGATCCTAATGCCTCGAATGGAAAAATTCTCACAGAGGAGTGCAGTGCAAGTTAGCACAGGGTGACATCACCTTTTGGTGTGGCTCCACCCTGTACAATCACACTTGGTGAAGCTGGGTTGTGTCAGGCTGAGCAGCCCTGCATGAGTGTACTCTGGTGTTGCAGTGTCAGCTGTTGCAGGCTGACAGCAGAGTTTTTCATGGAGCCACATCTATAAACCCTGGGCTGTCAGTTACCAACTCCGCTTTCACTCCGAGTCAGAGGCAGACATCAGAACTGCAGACATCTTAAGTTAGACAATGCAAATTCCAGTGCTGGTGCTGTAATGACGGAAGACAAATGGTCTCAGGTTCAGCAAGGGTTTTTCTTACCATTTAAAAAAATTTTCTAAGAAACTTTTTAATATTTTCTCTCCAGTAATCAGTCTTTCAATCCCTGCATCAGTCTTTCAGTCCCCGAAACAGCAAGACATGATTTTTATGCAGATACTTTTTCATGCAGCCTATGTGCAAAATTCTTAGCAGTGTAAATAAATCACATTAATAAGAAAAATTATTCCACAGACTATGATTTATTGTAACACAGTTTATAGGGTTCCTGAAAATGAGTAATAAAACTGTTGCTATTCCTGCACAGATGGTTCATTTCTCTGCTCTCTCTTCCCAGATTGGATGTATAGTTTCACTGCCACACTTCCACTTACTTTTCCAGTAGAACAAGTAGATCCTTTGGTGTACCTAGAAAATTTAATGAATCCTTTTCTAAAATATGTTGGGTGATTCATGCCCTAAACTTACCTGTTCTGCTACACTGACCACCAAGGGAAGCCCTGGGTGACTCATCTTCATTATCAACATCTGCATTGCATATGTAAAAGTTAAATGAGATTCATTTTTCTGGTGTATCTGCAATTGCTTCAGTCAGTTCCTAGCAAAACTGACATCTTTCAAAGAGCTCAAATATATGTTTTTTTTTAAAAGCCAAGAAAGCACTTGAAAGTCATTTGACCAAAGGAAAACACTGATCGGCCTTTACACAAATCTTTTTGCCAGAGAGTGATTAATGCCTTAAAACTGTCCACAAAGTAAATGCACACAAACACAGGTGAGAAGAATGCACCAACAGGGAAACATGAAGAAATCTGGATCAAATAAACTGAGGCAGAGGAAATAGACAGAACCTGGGCAGAACTTACTGTTGTTCTATATAAATAATATTTTCTAGTTTCCCATGTAAAAGCCAATATGGAAGGTTTAGTATCCAGACTAGGCTAGAAAATTAAACTGAGAAACAGAAAAATTCATCACTTTAGTGATCCTGTCAAATGAGCAGTGTTAGCATGCTGAATTAGATTATTTTCCTGACATAAACAGACTTGGATACAAAGAAAGATAAATAAATTCTTAGATTATCTGTCTAAATTTTGCCATTTCACTTATAAAACTAGAGATTGAAGAGTATGTCTGAATTAGTGCTTTGTTTTAGATCACAGATATCTGAAGTATATATATTTGCATATATGATGTTTACAATTTGAAGAAGTAATTTGAAGTTATCAACCTCTTGTACCCCAACAATGTCAGGTAACTATGAGTTAAGAAAATTGGTAAATATCCTACCATTGTTTATGTGGACCACAATTTGGTTATAGAGTATCTAAATCAGCACAGTTCTTCAGATGAAAAGCCTCAAAGCCCTTGTTGACACATGAATTGAAGAGACCAAAGAGATGGTAGGTAGGAGAAGAAAAAAATAGTTTTTTAATATGTATAATCAGGTTATGTTTTGACACTGTCCCACATGACATCCTTGTCTCTGATCTGGAGAGATGTGGATTTGACAGACAGACCATTGGGTGGATAAGGAATTGGCTGGATGGCCACACTCAGAGCTGCAGTCAATGGCTCCATGTCCAAGGGGACACCAGTGATGAGAGGTGTCCTCAGGACTCGGAACTGGAACCAGCACTTTGTTTAACATCCTTGTCGGTGACACGGACATTGGGATCAAGGGCACCCTCAGCAAGTTTGCCAAGGACACCAGGCTGTGTGGTGCCATGGACACACTGGAGGGAAGGGATGTCATCCAGAGGGACCTTGACAGGCTCAAGAGGTGGGACTGTGCAAATCTCGTGAAATTTAACAAGGCCAAGTGCAAGGTCCTGTACTTGGATTGGGGTGATCCCAAACACAGGCTGGGTAGAGAATGGATTGAGAGCAGCCCTGAGGAGAAGGGCTTAGGGTGTTGGTGGAAGAGAAGCTCAATGTGAGCCAGGAATGTGTGCTCAGAGCCCAGAGAGCCAACTCTGTCCTGGGCTCATGCAAAGCAGAGTGGCCATAAGGTTGAGGGAGGTGATTCTGCCCTTCTGCTCTGCTCTTCTGAGACCCACCTTGAGCACTGCATCCAACTCTGGGGCCCCCAACATGAGAGGAATGTGCGCCTTCAGGAGTGAGTCCAGAAGAGGCCACAAAGGTGATCAGAGGAGGCTGGAGCACCTCTTCGAAGAAGAAGAAGAAGAAGAAGAAAGAAGAAGAAGAAAGAAGAAGAAGAAAGAAGAAGAAGAAAGGAGAAGAAGAAAGAAGAAGAAGAAAGAAGAAGAAGAAAGAAGAAGAAGAAAGAAGAAGAAAGAAGAAAGGGTGGGAGAGCTGGGGTTGTTCAGTCTGGAGAAGAGAAGGTTGCAAGGACACCTCTGAGCACCTTCCAGCACCTAAAGGGGGCTGCAAGAGAGCTGGAGAGGCACTTTTTACAAGGGCATGTGGTGACAGGACAAGGAGGAATGGCTTCAAAGTGTGAGGGTGGGTTTAGATTAGATATTAGGAAGAAATTCTTTATTGTGAGGGTGGCTAGGCACTGGAACAGGTTGTACACAGAAGCTGTGGATGCCCCATGCAACATTCAAAGGCTGGATGGGGCTTTGAGTAACCAGGTCTAGTGGAAGGTGTCCCTGCCACTGGCAGGGGGTTGGAACTAGATCATCTTTAAGATCTCTTCCAACCCAAACCATGATTCTATGATTCTGTGTTATAAGTTCCAACTACTAAGTTTAAAAAAATTCAAGTTATTATAATTAAACTTACAGTATTGCTTAAGATGTTTCTTTTCACAACCAGGCAGCATATATTCCATAATTGCACACAGAGACTGAAATCACTGGTGTGAGATACTCGTTGACCAAATGACAAAAAGGCTCCTGCACTTGCAGTCAGCAGTAAGTATAAAAGTTCAGTGTCTGTCTTCCACCACACTTGGCATAGCTGGTGCAGAAAATCAAAGCTGCAATCAAAAACAGTTGTGCAATTTAGACCTTAGCTAGTATTTTGAAAACACAGAGGGAGGGGCAGTATTAAACTACTGAAGAAATATTTATGAAAAGGAAGGACAAAGTAGATTCCAGTTTCATTAGGGACTACTGATCCATAGGGGGAAAAAAAAAGAAAGACTGCAGTAATGAAAACCTGATATTTTTGGACAGCACCTTTTTGGGTTTTATGATGAGCTCCAGTTATGCACAACACTGTGTAGCTTTGTCTGCCAGTCTCCAAAACAGCCAGATCATTTTTTATATCATCCAAAAAGATGTTCTCTGCAACAATTTATCTTAGGGAAACTTTCAGAAATCAGTCACAATCTTTGTTTAAAGGTTTTATTTTTGAAATGCTGACAGCAGCTTAGCTCTAGCATTGTCTATAGAGAACGCTACTACAGAGATACTTAAATGATGCTGTCACACAGAGTAGAATAAATTATTTCTATTGTAAATCAGTTAATTGTATATTAAATCTGGTACCTACTCCTCTTTGATATGAGAAAGCTTTTTTCTCTGGATGAAATACAGAAGTGTGCCCAAAGCCATATAAAGAGCCATTTTGTTTTTATCCTATCAGTATCACTCAGTGTCCCAATTTAAGATTTGTATTTCCAGTCATGTGAAAGCCTCAAGTTTTCTTTTCACTTCATTTTTAGAGTTTAGAAATTTTCAAAGTACACATTGACAAATACCCCAGAGGTCAAATCCCAATTTATTAATGTCTGAAATCTCATTATTTTTGAATAAATCTCATTAGTTTAAGACATAACTGGTGATTTTTTATGCTTAGGCTTATTAAAATTGATGATAATATAAGCAGTGTAAATCCCTTCTTTATATAAATGAGCAATTAGAAACAATGTAAGCAATTACAAGCTATATAAATATTTTTTCATTAATTTTCTGATAAATATATGAAATTTTCCCTGTGGAAGGCTGATTATAAATCACTCACAATCAATCTCTGCAGAAGCAACCAGCATAAAGAGGAGTCAGCCTGGCTTTTCTCAATCAAGTCTAAAAGAAATGAACTTGCTTTACCTCAAAGACAGATTAAGCAAAAACAAAAAGGAACATAACTTTAAGCTGCGCTTTGGACATACCTAGGTTCTCTTGGGAGAAGCATGCATTTCGGTGTTGTCTCTCCAAAAATCCTTTCAGCTTCAACCATAGGCCTTGTATATGGGATCATAAAAAAAGAGATGCATCTCTGTAGCTCTGTGTAAGCAAAACTCCTCCATGTGGTTTACATCACATCCTTCCCAGGCTAGTTCCTTAAAAGTTTTCTATACAGCCCAGGTTGGGTATTTGAAAAGCTGGAGCTTTGTCTCTTCTTTAAAATATAAAAACCTTTCAGGGGTTGGGTTTTTTTTAACAGATTGTTTTCTCTTTGCCTACTGCACCTTTTTTTAGTTGAGCTGCTTATCAGAAGATAATGAAAAGGTCTTAGATATGAACAGTTAACAATCTACTCAAGGAAAGGAGACACAGAAACTTTTAATAAAGATCTCTTATATGTTCATTCTGTATTAAACTACAATATGTGCCAACGCAATTAATGAATTTAACTAATATATCTTATTCTTTGTGATGTTTCTACTGGTCTCTCACCATGGGCAGATGGAGGGAAGAAGGTAGAGCACATGGCAGCCTGAATTCCTATTGCAAAAATGAGCAGAAAAAAAATTTTGGTTTGACAAGAAAAGTCAAAGATGAGGAGAAAGGGCACAGTTCATTTTCCTCCCTGGAACCCCTTTTCTGAAGGTCAGTTCTGATTATTCTGTAATTATTCTGTACCCTGGTAACAGAAGACAGTGGATAATACTGTAAATTACCATTCCTTCCTTCCAGAGGAGCTAAGAGGAGTCTGCCTTTCTCAATCTGTCATGCCTGCTAATACTTCTGTACATTAATTGCTTCTTAGATTTGTGTACTTTCATTGACCTCAAATTTAGTTTAAGAGTTAAATGCGTAAATGTTTGCAGGAGCAAGGCCTGAGTTTGTGTACTGACTTCCTTTAGACTGGACTAAATGACTGATACAACCAGGGGCTTTTGGAGATTGGGGAAGGGGAGAAAGTATGAGTGTTGCTCATATGTGTGAATTCTCTTCTTCAGTAATACAGTCTTCTCAGGGAAGTTTAAGTGAGCCTTTTCATTTTCAGGAACACAACTACAGGACATCTCAAGCAGCAGTTTCTATGTACTTTTTAATTGCCTAGATGCAAGGGCTGACAAAAGTTTTTAGAACACTGAAAAACTAATACCATTAAGAAAGAAACAGGATTAACCAATTCCCTTTCTTCAGTCCCTCTTTGAATATCACCTGTAACTGGTTTAGATTTTGTTTGAATAATATCATATCTTTAATAAATTAGGTAAAAATAAAAATTGATGGTAACTACAACTGAGCTAAAGGTATTCCTAAGCAAACTTCATAGATAAAATTAAAACATTTATGTTGCATTTGTGAATTAAATTCATTATTGCATTCAGTGTGTTACATTCATTAATCAAATGCATATGAAAACCTATGTAGGCATGATAGTAATTGCATTGCCATTGAACAATGACAGAAGGGGGATTTGACAGATATACAACATTTGGTAAGGTAAAAATTCATTTGGCAGAAGATCCAAAAGCAAACAATAGTCTCAATTTCACAAAGACAAGCTTTGAGAAACCAGAGAACTTATTTGTGAAGTCAGGGACTGAGGAATTCAAATATTGAGGATAATACAATTATTTGAAGTGAAAAGGATAAAAGTATGTGGACTTTGTCTCAAGAAAGCGGAAAAAGTTTTACTGAAGAGAGCTAGTTGAATAAATAACCACAAGCAAACCCCAAACATTTGCAGAATGGCAAAGAGGCTTAAGCACAAAGGAAATGTTATCTGAGGGTTGAAGAAAAGGAAGGACAAAGTGAGAATTACCAAAAGTCAGGCTGAATTAGACTTTCAAAAAGATTTGAAAAGCAAACAACAAAAAAGATTCTTCATCGCCATAAACAAAAGACAACAAAGAAAAGGACTGTAGTGCTATGGAATAAAAAGTGCAGAGAAATGGAAGATAATCTTGGCAAAATATAAATTGCATTTTGCTACTGATCTGAAGTGAACACTGTTTCAGATTTGAATGAGTACATTGACAGATGACGGGAGCAAAGTCAGTTTAGACAATGACAGGAGTGTGGGGCAAAACATCATTCAGAACAAGCACAGAACAGAACTCAAGAAAATGAATGCAAGACCCTGCATCTTCTCCACCTCATTCCTGAAAGCAACTGACATGTGAGCTCATGGGTCTACTGCCAGGTGTCTGGAGAGGAGCAAATTTCACACCTATCACTAAAGTGATGGTTAATTTCAGCCGTGGAGTTTTTATGGCCCATCACTATGACATCCAGGCCTGCAGAACACATATAAACTAGCAGAAAGTATAACTTAGGTCAAAATTTAAATTCCTAACTTTTTCATTTAATTAATCTTTTCCAAATGTAATTGACTGATTAATCCATTAGCCAAATGTTTGCAACTGGATCTACAAACTAAACCTTAAGAAGCTTCAGTAATTTAATGTTTTTAATAAGACATACACTGTCCATGTATTAAAGTTATGCTACTTCTGCTTTACAATTTCATACATACAGAATTTTACAAGAGTTACTTAATTGTCAGCACTTCCTTTTTTTTTTTTTTCCTGTCAGCAAGTATCATTTATCATGAGATAAATAATTTGGCAGCATTACACTTACAACTATCAGTCAAATCTGAACTAACTGCAAAGGAAATCATAACGGCACCCTGAAAATTATTTCACAGGACAATTCTTCACATTTACCTTCCTCATTTAATTTAGAAGGATATTTCCTGGTTCTGGTTTTAGGTAATAAATCCATTTATTCAGCAGGGAATAACAGCATTAGGTGCTGAAATCACCATTTTGAGCTAAAAATAGCTCCCATTACTGAAAGATCATTTCTGCTTTTTGCTATGACAGTTTCAATTTCTACCATGTAGCACAACAGCCCAGATTTGCTGAGAAATTCTGTTCTGAGACCTTTGACTCTCTGAACTGTGAAGCTGGCTGTGGTTGCTGTCCTTTCTGTAAGCAGAAACCTGAGAAGAGGGGCAAGTAAATCAAAATGGAAATGGAGGAGCAGGGCCAGGTTGGCAACAGTGGGGATGAGTGCTTTTGTTTCTAAAAGGAGTGAAAAAATGCCTTGAATGTCATGCCTTCTCTGTGCCTACACTGGCTCTGCAGCAACTTGCATTCCTGTTCCTTTTGTAACAATCGGGGAAGACACTAAGTGCTCCTCGTCACAGCACACTAGTTTTTGCTTTTCACAGTGACATAGCAGAGATGCAGAGAATTACCATTAATATAACTTTTACATAAATATTCACAAGGAATGTTCTCCTTCACAAAGAGTGAGCAAGATCCCTTACTGCCCGGTGGGTGGAGGGCTGGTAAAGGCGGCTTTAATTCCGTACTTGAATCGCAATTTTTCTTGGCAATGCCTCTCGTGTAAGTTGGCTGCTCTAAATGACTTTGCTGCCACAGGCCCCTATGGATCATTCCAGCTGCTCAAAATAGCTGTTCAAAGTGAGGAAACCTCTACATAAGAAGTATTCCCTAGGGAGAAATTTCAAGAAGTCTACAGTCCCTCTGTGCTACTGGGCAAGTGTAAAGAGACTGGCTAATAAAACAGAATTAATCATTGTCCTTTCCATACAAAAAACATTCATACTTTCTCATCTTTCTTTCTGGACTTGATTATTTGTTGACACCAAGCTTACCCCATTCAAGAATATGGGTAAGAGCAAGTTAGCTTCACATTAACTCTGTGAGCTCTGTGCTCTGCAGCTGGTTATAGTAATGAAAATGGGGAGCAGCTTCAGCACCATAGAGGCTTGCATTCTGTTTCTGACTGCCCCAAAGCTCTGTTTAGCTGTTTTGGTATGCAGAAACTCAGAACCACTCTGACTGTTGGGCTTGGTAAGACAGCTAACATTAAAAAAAAAGAGGTTACAATAGTCACAACAGGTTTTTTGTAACACAGAATTTCCTCCTGCACACAGGGGAATGTACCTGGTCAGTTGTGCCAGCAGATTACTACAAAGGAGCAAGATCATAAACAATTTTTGGCCCTGTGTCTCACAATCATATAATGATATCTGAGCCTTCCTGTCTTCCCAAGCCATTCTTCCTCCAGATTCAAATGCCTGATTAATGTTATTAAAACAATTACAAAACTGGTCTAGTTAAATTAGTGCAACCCCTTTGAATGGATATTTTCAAACCTGTTGGTCCTTCAGCTCTTGTCCTGCCCTTTATCTCTGGGTAATCTCAGTTGTAAACATGAATTCAGCAAACATCTTTCCAACACTGACTCACAGAACCTCCCCCTAATCCAAAACAATCTCCTTCTGTCCTTCCTGAAACCTCAGCCTGTCTCTCAGACAATACTTTGTTCATGTCTAGTTGTCAGTCAAGTTCAAAAAAGAGCTTTCACTGTTTCCCTCCTCCACCTGTTTTTTGTGTATCTGTCAGCAATCCAGACTCCCATGAAGGAAGGCCTGCAGCCTTCAGCATTAATACAAATTTCTTTTTAGGTGATCTGGCTTCAAATATACAACATCATCCTGCTACTTTTCTAGCACATCAGAAAAAATACTATTTCATCTTACTCAGTGTTGAGATCATTTCCCTCCTCATGTCAGCTGGTGATACTGAGCTGTATTGTCTCTTGTTAAACTTTCAAACGAATACTTCATGTGGTTTCACAGATTATCCATTCCACTGAGAAGCTTCCCAGAAAAAAAAAATAATGTACTTCGTGTTTTTTTTTTGTCTTGTCCTCCTCCAAAGTGTTTAGGAGCATTCTTACAGGCAACTGGTGTGCCTTAAAACCAAGGGACAACAGTCACAGCTAGTGGGTTAGGGCCACTCTGACTGTAGTGAACTTTGTCTGGTAGCAAGTGCCAAGGCCTGAATTGGAAAAGTCAGAAAAAGAACAAATTGAGGGGGCAGACAAGAGAACAGTCAAGACTTCAGGAAATGATGAAGTTTGTGAGCACGTGGTCCAAGACACACTGTGAGACCACACCATAGTCAAGATCAGGAAGTCAAACTCCATATGAGACAGGATCTGTGACAAGAAAAAGACATATCTGGCTGGAGCAATGTCACACAGATCACTTGCAAATAGCAAGTAGGACCAAACAGCTGACTGAAAACTAGAGAGAACATTAAATCAACAGAAGACAGAATCAGAATTAGGAACTAGTACTGCACACCTAGAAAGAAGGATGTGTAGACTGGTATTAAAAGTAAATGTGGAATATGGCTGGACTAAATCCACAAACTCTCAGATGTAGTGCTATCAGCACTTTAAGCAGATTTAAGCCATTGTGAGTACTGAAACTAGTGGTCCTGCACTCTCCATCCATAATTTCATGTGCATGCCCAAGCGCAGCTTCTTATTTATACCAATACAAGCATCTCTGTAGCTAGGACATGAACTGGCTTGGGAAACTGATGCGAATTAAAGCTGATCACAATTAAAAACTATTAACCATCATTAAAACTAAGTAGTTAGCATTAAACTTGATGCAGTCCACTACACAGCCATGCAAGTGCTTGTACTGGCACAGGGAAGGAGGCAGCATGGAGGTACAGACAAACGGCTGAGAAAGGAAAACCTTTTTATTTAGAGTTGTCACAACTCACACTAAGTTAATAAAAACCAGTGAAGCCCCAGCACCGGAGAACGTGGTTCTCTGCCAGCTATTAAGGCTGTACCATGGGAGCGTACAGCGGCAACCAGCTACCTAGGGAGTGATTCACGTCCAGCTGCCTTGGCAGTGACTCACTGGCTCAGTGACTCACTCCTCCGCTGGTGGACAGAGCCCACTGCCTATTATGCCGTCCGATACTGTCTCACTGTCTCCTAGTAGGGACTCATTCATCTGTCCCCAGCCATCTGCTGCTGCCTGTCCCATGTAGTGCAAGTACCGTAGGCTCATCGGGGAAGACAGGATTTTCTGTTCTTCATTTGATCACTTGCGAGCCTTTCCTCGAACTACGGAGTATTGCAATACTGAGTTTATAATGTATTATAGTATCGCCAAAAAATGTTTTAGGCGACCATAGAACTATGTGGTTTTCAACAATTTCTTCTAAATATTAAAAAAAAGAGTCGCAGGTTATCAAGTAATGATCCGCGGTCCCTCCGTGCGCCCGCAGACGCACATGCCCTGCCCGGTCGCTCGCTCCTTGTGCCACACACCCGCGTACCAGTGACTCCCCATTTCTCGGTCACACACGCTAGGCTCCTGGAAGGGGCGAAGGGAACGGGAACTACGCCTGAACGCTCGGCTGAGCCCCCCTTACGAGCGAGGGAAGCGCCTTACGGCGGGCACAGGGGGAAGCAGCGCAGGGTGCGGGAGCAGCGCTGCCGCCGCGGCCCCGGAAGAGCCGGAATTCTCGGGCTCGCCCCTCGCTACGCGCCGAACGGTTTCGGGGGATGCTCCCCCGTCGCCTCTAGGCCATGATCAGGCCTGCTTCCCCTGGCACAGCTCTCTGCCAAGCACAGCCCGTGCTTCCCACCCGTGTTCGGGGCGGCGCGGTCCGATCCCGGAGTGGCCGCCACACCGCGGCCCCGAGCGCTGCCCCAGCGCCGNCACCCTATGGGAAGCGGGGAAGGGCGGGCCGGAGCGGCGACCGCCCAATGTGCAGCGCGGCCCGGCGTGATGCGGCTACCTATGGGGGTATAAAGGCGGCTGCGTGCGCACTGGCCCCTCGCTTACACAGTATGGCCGGCGACATTAGCTAGCGCTCGCTCAACGCTCTTCTCTGTAACAGGGGAACACACGGACTACAAGGAACCGAACCGCATCGCCCGCCCGCAGCCCCGCTCGGACTGTAACCCGCTCACACACGCTCACGCCGCATCCGCCGCCGCGCACTCCGGGTGGTTTTCGCCCGTTTAAAAAAAAAAAAAAAATCCTTCCTTCTTCTACTTATTCCTCTTTTTTTTTTTTTTTTTTTTTTTTTTTTTTTTTTTTTTTTTTTTAATTAATATTACACAAATCCCTCAGAGGGTGAAACCCGCCCGGGACGGACTGGGACCCGGCGGCGGCAGCAGCGCGGCCCGTGCAGCAGCAGCGAACGGTGGCGGCCGGGGGCGGCAGTTTGGTTGTCGTTTAATTTCTGTGGTTGTTGGTTGCCGAGTTGTCTCACCATGAAGGAGAGCGGTGCACACTTCTTCGAAGGGACCGAGAAGCTGTTGGAGGTGTGGTTCGCCCGGCAGCAGCCCGCGCAGCAGGAGCCGCACCAGAGCAAGGGGTCCGGCGACCTCCGCACCATACCCAGGTCCGCGAACGGCCGGCGCGGGGTGGGGTCGGAGCGGGGAGAGGCGGCCGCGGGGGC
>WBNO01004132.1:44834-78717 GCA_013400575.1 Peucedramus taeniatus
CTCCTCCCCCAGAAGTGTGGCTGGAGCCGCGGTTTACACGTGAGTGTCCTGGCCGCGCTCCCGTCGCTCTCCCCCATTGAGGAGCCGAGGCCAATGGGAGCGGGACGCCGCGGAGGGCCGGGCCGCGCCCGTCACCCAATGGGCATGTGGGGAATGCGCTGGCGCCGCGCTCGGCGCCGCCCGCGGCGGGGGAAGGAAGGCCCGGGGCCGCTCCGCGCCGCTCCGCTCCCGGCGCACGTGTTCGGCACCGGCTCCCGCCGCTCCCCGCCCGCCGCCCAGGAATGTGCCCGCGCCGCCTTTGTTAGCGCAGGAGCCGATGGCCACCTGCCGGCACACGGGGCGGCTCTGGAGCCGTGCTGGGCACGGGGCGTCTGTACTGCAGATTGCCGGTGCTGTGTTTTGGAGGGGACGGTGTAGAAACACTGGAGCTAGGTGATCTTCAAGGCCTCTTCCAATCCAGACCATTCTAGGATTATATGGAATACTTAGGCTTTTAACTGTGAGGGGTCCAGCTGTAGATACTCAAAAAATTGTGTTCTGGAAGTGTCAAAAAATGGTAGCTGCGAGCTTGAAGTACAAAGCAAAACCTGCATAACTATGGACGAGCTTGCAGTGACAATTAAAATGGTATGTAGGTGGGATCAGCTGACATAGTTGGAAAAGGTTGGCTTGTCCTAAGCAAACAGGGCAAATCTGAAGGTTATACTCATGTGAGTAATTCACCTTCAGTACGGTCAGCTGTTCAGCTTTTCAGGTTCGGGTGGTTGCTGGAGGATCTGGCTCTGTGTATCCAGATCTGCTTGTGCATATCACTGTTACCCAATGGTCTCTCGTCAGAGTTTGGGCAAGAGAGCTTATCATAGTGTATTTAATGTTTGTAATATGGCAATGATCTCCATTCAGCGATATATCCTATTTGTGTTTTCTTTTGTTTTGGTATTTCTCAGGAAAATTCCCATGTGTATATATTGGTAGAATTAGCTGTTCACAGATCTGAATTGGCAGTGAGCAGATAACTGCCGTTTTTAAAAGTAATGAATAGCCCATGTGTGTGCATGTCTGAATGCTCTTGGTTAGTGGAAGCTTAATTTCTGCTGTACCAGAAGCACTACAGAATGCATTTGTACCTGTGATCTGTTGGTGTAATGAGATAATTTGCTTGTGGAGCTTTGACTTGTGAAGCTATTAAGATCTTTCTGAATAATGTACTTAACATGGAAATCATCAAATGTGATTTTATAGCTCTTTGAGGCTTAGTGGTGTAGGAGGTACAGGGTAGCAGCATGTAGAGTTAATGTCCAGGCAATCCTGGAAAGAAAATCCTAGCTGAAATACTTGCAGATGATGTGAGCTACTTAGGTGCTGGAGGAGTCCTGTAGCGTTTGACTTAAAATGTGAAATTAAAATGTGAAAGGTTCCAAAAGTACTCGTTGGACTTTGTGTTAATATGCAGATGTAGTTTTGAGATGGCATTCTGTGAATGCTTTCCTCGCTGACACATTCATGCTCTCTGGCGTTCCATTTGTCAGCTCAGACTCGTGTTTGCAAAACTGCAAACTTAACTTTTCAATCCAGAGCATGTAATGTAATAGCAGTGTGAGTACTGGGACAGTTCCTTTGTGTGGTTTAGATATGGCTGTAAAGTTTTAATAGAGTGGATAAAAACTGTTAACTGTTGAACGTGTGGTCTTTAACACAGTGTCAGTGCTGTGAGCTGGCTTTGAAGACTTTTGTGTTAATTGGCTCTTAATACAACATGTTAATCTAAGGTGCTTGCTTTCTTTGGTAGGGAGCTGTGACATGTCTGAAAGTGCTATTAATCTGAGTCCACTTGTAATTATCAGTGATACTGTGTTTCTAGTGTGAAATGACCTTGTACAAACACTCTCTTTTGGAAAACTGTCAGATTTAAATTACCTGTTACAGCTGATAGATGCAAATGAAAGTCCTGAATACAATGTATCCTGCTATGCAAATTCTCTAAAGGTGATTGAATGAGCTAGTTTATGTTGAACAGACCCTGAAATCAAAGCTGAAACTGTAGAACAATAGCTAAATTAGAATCAAGTTGCAAACCAGTTGAGCTTGCCTTTTGTATTGTAATACCTGCTTAGTAGTGAAATGTGAACCATTCATCTACTGAATGACTAAGCTGATGTTCAAAGCTGAAAATTTCCATGTCGTGCTGCTTGTTAGGGATTAGATATTTTAAAGTCTTTGCTGGATATCATCAGCAAAAAAAGTTCCTGAGCTGATGCAATTGAGACCATTTTTCCCACATTTTTTCCCTCCTATGGGCAAACCTGCTTTCTGGATAAAAGTTTGGGTTATGTGTAATGTGTTTCAGAAGATATCTTTGTCATTTTAATGCATTCAATAAAGGTCCCGACTAAAAAGTATGGAACTTGAGCTTTACTTTGTTGTTAAGTTTTGGGATGTTTTTGCTCACTTGTTAATGAATTATGCAGAAAGGTCTTGTGGTTGAAATAGTTACTGGCAAGTATCTGAATATGCCTACCCTGCTTATATCCAGTAGTGAAATGAAGTTAATGTTCTTGTGGTCTCAAAATAATTTGCTTTAATTTTATTGCTTGTTCTCACTATGCTTTGTAAGGCATGATTTTTTTTTTCTAAAAAAATAGCCTTAAACTATGTATGGAAAACAGAGGGTTTGCTGAAAACATGATGAACTTGCTGCAAGCCCTGGATTTCCATGGTGACTGTGTCGTGCATTCACTATCCCGACAGTAAAATAAGCTGTTTATTCCTTCAAATGATGTGCAGCTATGCATTTTCCATCTCAAGGTCTATCAGGATCTTGAATGTACAGAAATTTGAAACCATAAATAAATGATGCCAGTGTTAAAAGCTCATATCTGAAGCATTCAACCCTGAGGAATACTCTAAAATTGAGCTTATTTATGGACTTCTAATCTGCTTCCCATTTGTCTGTATTATGTGAAGACACAAGCTGGAGTAAACTGCAGCAATGAGCAGTATGGGGTGCCACTGATAGGACATCCTGATCCTGTGCTACACGAAGGCTCCCAGGCACTGAGACAGTCAAGGATTTGATAGGAGTCCTGTAAATCCTGGCTGTGTGCTGCACCCTGTAGCCTGAGTCTGCTCACTGCTGCAGTGCTGCTGCACCTCTGCCCCTTCCCCCAGTCCTGGGCAGTGCTACCTGCCTGTTTCCTCAAACACTGATGGTACAAGGAAGCTGGGCCATGAGCCCTGCTCTGCTCCTCCTCCTGCAGTGCTTTGGAACAAAACTGAAGGGACTCTGGAAAGAAGGCAGGGCTGTGCTAAGATAAGGGCTTCTGTCCCCATGTACCTGTGGGGCTTATTTATGGGTGATGTAAGTTTATCTGGAGAACTTTATGTAAGATTGCAGTCTTCCCCTTATCAGAATGGGTATTAATCAATCAGATTTTAAAACTGGTTCAAAACTACTGGTAAAATGTTTTCTTAAAACACGTGACTCAAAATTGTAGTTGAATAATAGTTTCACACAATGGAAACAAGGACTTTTATTCTCACTGCTACTGATTCTGATACTGCTTGCAGGAAGTGGAGACTTATGTTGAAGATTTTCTGACATTCTCCTACCTTATCACTAAAAGGGCTGAAGCATTTGGATAGTCACTGTCTGTCAAAGGTCTGGGCCCTTAGTGAGTAGAAAATAAAGAAATTGGTGTATTCCTCAAAGGGCTTTCCTAAAGGTTGTTTGCTCAGCCAGAAGAACAGGAAGGCTTGGGGCTTTTGGTAGATGCTCGCCGCCTTACAGTGTGCTCCTTCTGGAGAAGATTACACTCAAATTTGTCCTGAGTGTTGCTTGTAAATCCTGATCTGCCTGCTGGAGCTCATTCTTCCTCAATCACTTTGGACGTCCTTGGAAATGAGAGACTTGGGAATAACCATTGAATATCTTTGGATGTAAAGGATGGAGTCCCCATTCCATGTAACTGCAATAGTGGTGTAAGGCCCACAAGAGTAGAAAGTCTTCAGAGCCCCAGCTGTGGCTATCTTGATTCCATTGCTGAAATGTCTTGGTTTCATTTGGGAGTGATGCTCTAAGTAGTTGGCTTGAGACTTTGTAGGTAAGGAAGATTTTGTGAGCAGTACTGCATAGAATCACTTTCAATGTGGATGCAATTTTTCACTCAGGTGCCTGTCTCTCAATATTAAGTGCATGTCCCTGGAGGGCTTCTTAAGTTTAAGATAAGGGAGATGTGGACAGTCTCTCTGTATATCTGTGCTCAGAGCATATAGAGGGTGTGACACTTTTGTGCACCCCACAGATACTGCCTGTGTCAACTTATCGAGTTGCAAGGGCCTTGCAACTCAGGCTGTGTAAGTGGTTCAGGGTAAGCTATCTTCAACAGCAATTTTGAAATTATGCTATATTTCTAAGAGGAAGTAATTCACATGCAGCTGTCTGCAGAGAAATACATGAGCTGCTGAGGGGTGCTTTAAAATGCTTGTGACTTTTGTGTGGTCTGTACTGTTCCTACCTGTTTAGGGATGCTTGAAAGCAATGTTCCAGCTCTGCTGACACTGATGTTTAGCCAGCTTTCATGTGTCTTGGCTGCATCTCCTCTCTCATAGGCAGTTTAGACACAGTTTTAGGCTGTCTGGATCATAGTATTGGTAGGAATTTGCCTATATAACTGTAGCCTGCTAATGAGGTAACTGATACCTGTGTGGCTCCTAACACTTAGTAGGTAACAGGTGAGGGGATGAAAGATTGTTCTGCAGTTGAACAAGGTCTTACATAGTCAAGATTAAAAGGCTTATAACTTATGGTACTAGAGAATTGTCAGCTGTTCTATTCTAATGAAAAGCTATGCAAGAGTATGTATATAGCTTAAACTGTATTTAGGAGTTCCATATGATGTATTTCCTAAGAATTCCTGCCCTACTGCAATACAGCTTTTCCTCACAGTGCTGTCTGTCTGCCTTAGCAAGTTCCTTTTACTGGACTGGTGTGCTTGAGGAGGCTGTTGGGTGCTGATAGGAGCGAGTTCTTGATGTAGTTCTTAATCTCTTCCAATTGCTGTTAGCACATTCCCAGCTGGCCTGAAACAGCAGTATTGTGCCTGGTATGCTTGACTCTTGTTAAAGAATGTGTTTTACCCCTGAAGGTAAAGGCTCAGAAGAGGCCAATAACTTGCGTGCAAAAGCATGGTTTTATCTGTCAAGGAAAACTTCCTTCTGAAATAAAGGAGCAGATATGATGCTTTGGAACTTGGTTGAGAGGAACTATTGACTATTCATGAAGCATGCTTCCTACAGTTAAGCTACTTCTTAGTTATAACAGCTCTTCCCTACTGGCATACCTGGTTGGCAGTTTGAATGGAAGTTATTTGTACTCTGGTAACAAGTCTGCTGATAAGGCACTAAATATTGCAACACAAGTATAGGAGCAAGTTGTTAAACTTGATTTTTTTTCCCCCCCTTTTGGTATGTTCTGCTAGTCAGGTGTAGAACAAATAGCTTTTTACCATTCAAGCAAGGACAGTTCTTCACACTTGAGTAGATGTATTCCATTTTTCATTTGCTATTTTCTGAGAAGGTGCAGTCATTTAAGGTGCATCGTGCTTGCCCATTCAAGAAACTAATTTGACTCTACATAAGTAGCAGTTGTTTGAAAATTCAGAAAGGGGATCTTACAGCTTTGGAATGGTCAGTAAGCCCACATAAGTGAGAAGTCAATCTCAAGTCAGTGTCTGCAGGTCTGCTGCAGGACTTGCTTCCAGTGAGAGCTGCCAATGACTTTCATGGGTCATACTCTACTATGCTTGAGTATAGGAAAGCAATTTCCAAACTGGCTAATTGTTCTGATGTCTGGCTATGGGAAATAACTTGGGAAATAGTGGACTTGCACATTGATTATTGAAGAGGGAATTTTGAAGAGCAGAAGTCCATGATGGCACTTTATTGAGAATCAGTCTTACTTGGGTACCCTTTTTCAGTTGCAGGCTTTGCTTCCAAGTTAAAACTTAACTCAGTTATGAAATTAGTAGTGTTCTCAAACACTTAAATTACTAACTTAGCAGATTTTTACTTATTATTGAATAGCTGCAATACATGTAGTGATAATCATTGAAATACTACTTTTAAGGTTGATTTTATTTCTTCATTCAAGTGTGGGTAAATATTGTTTGTCTCAACTAGTGACAATTATATGGATCAAAAAAAAAAAAAGAGGGAAAAATACAAGAGTTAGACTTGTAGTGAACTTAATCTTGGTACAAAGTAGTCCCAGATGTTCTTCCTTAGCTGTGCTTTAAACAATAGAACATGCCAAATACTAAGGTCATCTTGTTTAAATAGATTAAGTTGGATCAAATCCAGCCTTTCTTTAGTTTTCTGTACTTAGCTTTAAAATGCAGACAGATACAGGCCAGTATCCCTGCAGAACTTCTCCCTAATGTGGCTTAGTCTCATCCTGGGTGCTGCAACCCATTGTTAGTCTGTGTATGCTTCTAGAGCAAGCCTAGCATCCTCTCTGTTTCAAAAGTAGGATTTTTTCTTAATGCTGCTCTAGACAGATCAAATTATTACCTGGCCCTTTATTTCTGTGAAGGCTGAACACAACATTTAGTGCATGCTTAGTTATGGTTTCTGTAGTGCAATAGTGAGGACTTGAGCAAAGCTGTGAAGGTCTTGTGCAACTGCAGATTCAGCCATGGTGCCTAAATACCAGCTCTAGTACCAGCAAGCACAACAGGACTTCCTCTGCATTGTGGGCTTTGCACTTAGCACACAATAGTGCACTGTTGGTGCTCTACTGACCCTCACTGAGCTACCAAACTTGTTATATCTTCCTCTGCTAATATGTGTCTGCAACGTGAACAAGACATTTCCCTGAAATGCCTGCACAGAACTGCACTACAGTGATACTTACAGAAGAAGTGTCACTTGGCCTGCATAAGGCTGAGGTTTTGACTGTCTGACCGGGTAAGAAGCTTGTGAAGGCTGAGACGTGTGCTCTTGCAAAGCCTAAGATAGTTACGTGCCCATTAATACTTGGACAAGTACAAAATCAGATTTGTAGTAATGTACAAATGGGGTTAGTATAGCTCAGCATCAGGGAACTCTTCCTCACCTTGCCGAAATGCAATGTCAGAGTCTGGCTGTTTATTTAATGGCAGATAAAATGTTGGTTGGGATGCTGGAATGGTTTGAACAATCTAATATATTACCTAGATCAATTTACAGGAAGCATGGCTGGCAAACTTATGCTGGTGTGCTGTAGCCAGGGAAAACTAAATCCTTTAGTACTCTTACTAGCAAAATAGTATGATTTTCTAAGAGCATATAGAAGATAGTTTATATTATATCTATTTCACTCTCTGCGTTTACCAGTCTTTTTAAGGTGAGTGGCCTCTTGCATTTTCATGCACACTTGAGTTTTAGGAACAGAGCTAACTCCAGTCAATGACATAAGTATAGAGATGAGTAAATGTGTGGGACTTGAGCTGAGCACTTAAAATAACCTTTTTAATTTGACACAGAGATTTGAGTGTCTGTGCTGTCATGTCTGTGTTTGCAGAAAAGCATTTCATCAAGGGTCACTAAGTGGGGTAAACCTCACTTTGATTTTAAGTGTCCAGTTATATCACTGAATTTCTAAGTTAATCAGATGTGCATTGATTACGAGGTTTTTTTAAATGGATAGGATTTATTTAACGTTTGTTCTGGTTGAATCATATACATAAATATTAATATTCTGGTGTACTTTAAATGGGAAAATCCTTGAGTATTACCAAAGGTATAGAATTCAGTTTCAAAAGGCATTCTCCTGAATGAATTAATTCATTTAGGAAGAAGTTAAGGTATTTATTTGCTGACTCTTTAGAAAGGCTAAAGAATATGTGGATGTTTTAATTATACATACAACAGAATCTAAAACTTCATGAGCTAACCAGTTTTCTAAGGGGATAGACTGGTGGCTGCAGGAGAAAGTGTGTTGATGGAATTAGCAGTGAGTGCTCTGTCCTGGAATACAGCCAGAGGGCTTTAGCAGTGTCATTAAAAAGGGTGAGAGGTCTGCCTCCTGAAGAAGGATTAGTCTGACAGTTTTATATGGGCAAGCTGAGCTTGTTTGGTGATGAAAAATGGGCAATTTTTTTGTGCTCCTGGCTTCTGCATTTATTCCAGCTCTACTGGTGGGCAGCTTAGTTTTATGCTGGGTTATTAAATCTCTTGGATCATAACATCTCTGAGGACAAGAGCCAGCACAAACCTGCAGGTAGAATATGCTGTGGGCAGGGAGAAGTAGGACAGCTGGCAGTCTTGTAATTTTGTGACGTCAGGAAGCTGTATCTGTTCTTGTCTTATTTATAGCAAAATTGACTGTATTGAATTCTAATCTGGTGTAGACACAGGACTGAAATGACAACCAAAGGAGTTTTTTTTGCAAGTCTGTCATTCTTCTTGAGTACTTGAAAGCCTTTTGGCTTAATTTGAGCCCTTGGGTTTTTGGTTGGTTTGGGTTGGTTTTTTTTTTGTTTTTTTTTTTTTTTTCTCAGACTCTCTGTAGAGTGAGTACTATTAGTAAAGAATTGAAATATTAAACTTGTACCACCATACCGAATTCTAATACCATAGCTACAATCCTTCACTGTATGAAGGAATTCTGTGATCCTGGTTGGTCAAAGAGGAATTCAGGCCATTGAAATCTATTTGCTTTTAGCTTTTCAGTTAAGTTACAAACTTGACTCTAAACTGGTCAATTAAAACATCTTAATGATAACTTACTGGTTTATTACTGTAGTAGTTGCCAATGACTGCAGTGGTTGAAGTGCACAGAGGTTCAACCTAAAGCATACCTTAAGTTACCAACATGTGGGGTGCAGGATTTAAGGTTACCTTATATTTAAGGTTATATATAATTTAAGGTTAAAAGCTGGACGTTGCTGTTTGGCAGTTGTCTCCATGCAGCAGATCATGGTAACAGATTTTGAGGACTACTGAGCCATCCAGAGCAAAGAATGGAGCATTACTGTATTGTGGGAGTCTGTCCCTGTATGAAACTCTTCCCATTTTGTGCTCTCAGATCCAGTAACTCAGGACTGTAGTCTTGTTTGGGCTTTTTACCCAGGGCTCCAGCAAGCTTTGGTTTGTTTAACCTGTTGTTTGTGCTCTTCTGTAATTTCTTCACAGGATTGAGTGGGACAAACTTCTGGAGAATGTGCATTGTTTGATCATAAGTGTGACAAAAACTGACAAGCAGGAAGCTTATGTACTCAGGTAAGGCACTGGCTCATTCTTTTAGTCCCTAGGAGGGAAAAAAGTGAAAGCTGTCTTATGTGATTTGCTTGGCTGAGAATCCAATCTTGGGTTAATGGCAAGTTGATGGCTACAATTTGCAGGGATCTCCTGCTCAGAGGTGCATATCTCTTCATAGTTGTGGGTTTTTTGTCCTTTAACCAAAAGGATCATCAGAGCTGTGGTGGCTTTGTACCTCATCACTGAATTTTGTCTGTGGGTGAATAAGTGTCCCCAATACAGAATTTCAGCAGAATAGGCTATAGGTGTCATTTATAGATCAGCAAAAAAACCTTATTGGTAGATCAGAAAAAACCTTATTGGTAGATCAGCCTTAACTGCATATAATACAATCAAGCAGAACAACTCTTGCAGCTGACCTAAGGGTATCTGTAAAACTGTAGCTTTCCTGGAACCCTGGAATTTCTGTTGTGTGTGCTGCAGTTAGTTGTAAGGACACTACTTTTGCCATGTGTTTTTCATCTTGCAAAATACTTCCTTGTTTTTTTGTACATGAACTTTACAGACACATTTGACATTGTCTGGTTTACTTCAGATTACAAATACTGAAGTTTTTGTACTCTAAAAGACTGCCTTGAGGGCAAGGTTGTGCTAAGAGCAAGCTAAGAAACTGTATTCAAGTCTTGTTCCTTCAAGCTTCATGTATTTAAAACAAAATTCTGGAAAGAGTAACTAGTTGCACTGCATCCTGGATGAAATTTAACCTTGATTCTGAATTTGTAAACAGCATTCCAAATTGAGTTATTTAAGCTAATTTTTACTCTCATTGTTCAGTTACCTGATGAAAAAAAGCTTGTTAAGCATCTTTAAATGTTCTGGTTGTGGTATCAATGACTATCTCCAGTTCAGCTGTGCTGTAGTTAAATATCTGACTTAGTTTATATATAGTTAATTTCTGTATTTTACTTATGAGGCATATCATATAGCTATGCCTGTGTACCCACTTCACAGCATGTTTGTATTTCTCAGGTAGTTTGAGGGTGTCTAATGTGTGTGCCTTTTCCTGTACTGTGACAGCTCTGTAGTATGCTTGGAGCAGGTGTTTGCTTTGGGAAATCATAACAGCTCTCCAATGTCAGCTGCATTCTCTTGATTTGATCTATTTGCTGAGTATGTTTGTGCCATATGCTGAGTGTTCACTTAGAGTAATGCATTTGGGTGGGATAAAGGACCAAGACCCAACAACTCCCTCCTGGACTGTTTTATGTAGAGCACTTAATATATTCTTAACACCTCTTTTACAGTGAGAGTAGCATGTTTGTCTCCAAGAGACGTTTCATTTTGAAGACGTGTGGTACCACCCTCTTACTGCAAGCACTGGTTCCCCTGTTGGAGCTTGCTAGGGAGTACAGTGGGTTTGACTCAATTCAGGTAAGGTGTCAGAAATCTTTCTTGCAATGTACAAAAAGCTTTTGTGCTGCTATTTCAAATTTACTCTTTTTATTAAATGTTCTGAAACCTGGACACTTATGTATGCTTCCCATAATGGGAGGACTGTAATGTAAGATTACTCTGCTGCAGCAGTTGCCCTTTTGTCTCTTAGTGGGTGCTAAATAACAAATGCTATTGAGCTGAGTTATTTAAGAGTAACTGTGCCCATGCTGTCTCCTGAAGCATAGAAATTCAGATGGGAACACAGGTAGCCGTGTTTTGATAATAAAAACTGAGGTCCTGTGAAAGTTCATGATAAATGCTTGCATTTTTCTAAATTCTTAGATTCAAGATGGGTGGATAATACTCAATACCTAAGATGCACCTTTATTTTTTCAGAGCTTCTTTTATTCACGTAAGAATTTCATGAAGCCTTCCCACCAGGAGTACCCACATAGGAATTTCCAGGAAGAAGTAGAGTTTCTTAATGAAATTTTCCCAAGTAAGTTGATTAAACTTCAGCAGAGTTGGGTGAAGGGTTGATGTTACATGAGAAGTGATGAGCAGTACAATAGGTACAGGCTGCCAGGCCAAGAATTCAGCAGTCCTTGCATGAAAGTCAAAAGCTAAAAATAATTATTTTCTGGATTTCTGATACTAGCGTGCCAAGATCAAAACTTAAATTATACTAAGCTTGACATTTAGCACCTTGTCTAAACCGGAGTCATCTTCAGACTTCCAATCACTCTGCAGAATTCTGAAAGCTCTATTAAAAAGCTAGGATAGTGATTTAAAGTAATACACTGAAGAAAAATGTGGGGCTTTCACAGAGAAGTTACTATGCTAAAACCTCAATTTAAACGTTTAATACAGTTTAAGACTACAAAAAGAATCATACATTTTAAAATGACAGGTTTTTGAAGGAACATGGAAGCTGTGGTACTATCTGAGCTACTTGAAAATAAATTATAATCATAAACGCATTTAGTAGAGGCTTTAAGAGTAGAGACCTTTAAGAGAGGTTTTTCTCTGTGCATAGCTAAACTGTAAGATCAATTTCCTGATAGTAACCTCTTAGCTGGGGTGTCCAGACTCACATCTGAGGAAGCTTGCATTTCTGATTATTAACTTGGCACTCTTGAAGTTAAATGCCTGGTTATTTGGTACAGCTGCTGACTGCATCAGTGAACTTGATGGGATTATGTGAAAGGCCCCTGTCTTTAAATAGGAAATAAATATAATATTTTACATAAGTGCTCAGCTGTGGTACATTAACTGGAGGCTTTTTGTCTTGTCTAGATGGAGCAGCTTATTGCATGGGGCGTATGAACTCTGATTGCTGGTATGTATGTGAAGAGTTTGAAGTCTGTACAGTAGAACTTGGTGCTGTCAATAGGTGTTACATACTTGGTTTGTGCTTTATGTAGGTACCTGTACACCCTGGATTTCCCAGAGAGTCGGATATCCAATCAGCCTGATCAGACACTGGAAATTCTGATGAGTGAGCTTGACCCAGTAGTTATGGACCAGTTCTACATGAAAGATGGTGTTACTGCAAATGATGTCACTCGTGTATGTCTGCTTGAAAACTGAGCATTTTGGGGAATGGTGGAAATTGGGCAGCAAAATGCTTCATTCACTTACCTTTTAATACAAGGTTTATTTTGTGGTAGGAGAGATGTTGTAGAAAAGTGTTGGGTTAATACTTTGGGAGGAAAATGGATTTAACTCAAGAATATCTTGGGGATATAGCTTCATGTTTTCAATGCCCTTCCTTTAGTGAAAACAGCAATATGCAATGTTTTGGATGATGGGAAGCTTTTACTCTGAGGAATGTAGGAGTAGGAATAAAACCACAATTTGAGTAACTTTCAAGGATGCAGGTTACAAGGAGTAAGGCTTAGACTGGAGATAAGGAATGCAAAGGTTAAGTAGGTATCAAAATCAGAGTTAAATCAGGGAGCCATTTTGAGGAGGGGAAGAGCAGATTTGGGGTCTAAGCATGACTTGATGGGTTTGCCTCCCTCACCCAGATGGGGAAGTCATGTGACACAAACAAGTTTTCCTGACAAGTACACTGACTTCTTCTTGTTTTCCATCTTAGGCTTTGATTCTCACACTGTATTTGCTATTGAGATTTGGCTGTAGCTCAGGTACTGTGTGGTAAATCAAAACACTTGGGATTGCACTTCTTCCTAGGGTATAAACTAGTATATCCTTAGTCTGGAGTAAATGTAAACAGCCTTCACTTTGTGGATAGTGGTTGAAGAGAAGCTCTGTTATTCATTTCAGCAGCAAAAGTAAATGCAGTTTGGAGTTCTAAGCTGTTTCCTTGTCTTGGATGGATGCAGCTGGGCTCTGTAAGAGGCAGTGTGATAGCTGGCATGCAGCTTGTCACTGCCATTGGTGTAGTGACAGGATGCAAACCAAGGTCATCTACAGTGGTGGGTGTAATCAGACTGACTTGTGGTTTGGAGAGTTCTGGTGTCTTCTTTACTAAACACATGTTTATTCTGCCTTTGAGTTAAATCTAAACAAGTGTTAGGATGCATGATAAACAGTATTGTTGAACTTTGTTTCAGATGAGTGGAATTCGTGACCTGATACCAGGTTCTGTTATTGATGCTACAATGTTCAATCCTTGTGGGTATTCAATGAATGGGATGAAATCGGATGTAAGTTTAACACTCGTTAATAATTAGCATTGGTAAATAAAAATAAATAAACATTTGGTGGTAATAATATCTTCTTTTTTTCAGGGAACTTACTGGACTATTCACATCACTCCAGAACCAGAGTTTTCTTATGTTAGTTTTGAAACAAACATAAGTCAGACCTCTTATGATGACCTGATTAGAAAAGTTGTAGAGGTTTTCAAGCCAGGAAAATTTGTGACAACTCTCTTTGTTAACCAGGTGAGTTTTCTTGCACTAGCTTATCAGCTGATGAAATACATATAGTCAACAATGAAGTAAGGCTAGAGATTTTTACTGGATATTAACAGTTTCCAGTTTGTCTCTATATTTGAGTGGTAGTTTCTTTGGAGAGTAAAAATACTCTTCAGTCTTGCTGAAGTACTAAATCTGATCTTCAGGAAACTTCAGAAACAGTAAAATGCAGCATCCCAGTCCCAGAATTCTAATGACTTCCTATGTAATTCTGTATAGGCATAATTTCTTGCCTTGGCATTTTTCTGGATTTGCCTGCAACTGTAGCAGTAGAACGCCCACTGTTAATAGAGTTGCTCTCAGCTAATCGTAGAACCACAAAATTATTTGGGTTGGAAGGGACCTTAAAGATCATCTGGTTCCAACCCCCTGCCATGGGCAGGGACACTTTCCTTTAGGCCAGGTTGCTCAAAGCCCCATCCAGCCTGGCCTTGAACACTGCCAGGGATGGGATATCCAAAACTTCTCTGGGCAACCTGTTCCAGTGTCTCACCACCCTCAAAATGAAGATCTTTTTTTCCTAATATCTAATCTAAACCCACCCTCTTTCAGTTTAAATCTGTTACTACTTCTTCTGTCACTACATGCTTTGCCAAAAAGTGCCTCTCCAGCTCTCTTGCCCGTACCCTTTAGGAAGGTGGTGTAATGTCTCCCCAGAGCCTTCTCTTCTCCAGGCTGAACAACCCCAATTCTCTCAGCCTGTGTCCATAGGAGAGGTGCTCCACCCCCCATAATAGTTCACAGAACAGCAGTACTGTATGTAGGGAGCAGAATCACTGCTTGGGAATGAAGCTTTCTGCACCACTGTCAGGAAGAGTTTTAAAACATGTTGGTAAGAACCATATACGAAATGCAATGTGCTAATCCATCTCTAAATGACAGCTTTAAAAGTAACTTCCCCCCCTTTTTTTTTTTTGTTTTCTAGAGCTCTAAATGTCGCACAGTGTTCTCCTCTGCCCAGAAGATTGAGGGGTTTAAACGTCTTGATCACCAGATTGCCCAATTCAGTGATTATAATTTTGTTTTTACCAGTTTCACAAAAAATCGCCAGCAACAGCACAGTTGATTAAGAATGAAGAAAAAGCGCAAAAAGAAATCCCGTATAGAAGGTGGTGGTTGCTTTCTAGTTAATGATTCAGGGGGCCATGCTTTCCACTCCCACCACCTTGTAGTTGTGGAAAGCCCTAGGTGTAATCATAGTATAACCATTTTGAATTGTATGCATTATTATATCAAGGAGTTAGATATCTTGCATGAATGCTCTCTTCTGTGTTTAGGTACTCTATGCCACTCTTGCTGTGAAATTGAAGTGCATGTAGAAAAATCTTACTGTATGAAACTTTACAACACTTGTAAAAATGATTCAGGTAGAATTACACACAGTATAGTTTTTCTCCAAGTATCACCAAAAATTCCCCACAGACAAGGCTTTCGTCCTCATTAGAGTTCAGCCTCAATCTACTCACTGGGGACAGTTCTCTGTTAAATTGTCACTTTTTTTTTTTTAATCTATGTTGTGATTTCAGTCTAAAACAGTTTTTGATGAACTTTATTATTTCTAATGAAACTGATTCCTAATTAACACTTTCATGTTTGGAGAAAGTTCTTAAAACAGTTACAAATTGTTTTGCTACTACAGGTGGTGGTTGATTTATTTTTAAATCAGACTGACTTTTCATGCTCTAATAAAGCTTCTAGGAACTTGCTCAGCTCTCCTGTAGAACTGGGCTAATGCATTGGTCTTTCACCTTTAGTAACTTGGGTATCGGTACTAGCGCAGGCTAAATTTTGTCTCACCTTAATGGTCATTTGTCTGTCCACATCCCCGAGCTGTCACACCGCTACGCAGTGGCAGAAGTTGATGAAGGTCCAAGACTTGGCAGGGGAAGAGCTGAGCCAGGCTTCACGTGCTTTGGCGTAGTTGTGTGACAGCTTTGGAAAGTGCAAGTTGATATTGGCAGCAGGCATTTTCTGTCCTAATCACCTGTTGTGTCAGAACAGGAAGCTGGTGCTCCTGAGCACTGGCAGGTAGGGCTGGTAGAGGAGTGGGATTTGCCAGTCTGGGTGTGTTGATTGGTTTGGATTATTCTCAGTAAAACCTGTGACCTGCCACTTTGGACTGTAAAGAATGCTTCTAAACTGGTCCACTGTCACTTCATTTTGTTGTTCCAAGCAAAGCTGATGCCTCTGTCTTGTGACAGTCCTGTGACATTGTTGTGCATGTGACTTATGTTGTACTTGATTGTTGTGACTTCATCTGTTTTTTCCTCCTAATTGCTAAGGTGGTTCCTCTTACTGTGACTTGAGGGCATTAAGTGAAGGTATAGAACAAGAACTGTCTGGGACACTTGGACAGAAGTGAAGTAGAATGCTATTCATGGAACATAAATAAGTGTGTAATTCAAAGTCACTTTAATGGTATTGACTAAAATGCAGGCTTTGAAAAGCTGGCACACTTTCAGCTATGTTTGTTTGCAAATACTGGGGTTTTAACAGCTGTGAGTCCAGCATATTAACAGCAAAATTGAGATTATTTTTCCCCTCTTGTCCTTGCAATGTTTTGACTCTTTCTGGTTTGATGCAATGGTTCTTTTGTTCCTTCTGTATTTATAAATGAAGCACTTTTTCAGTGCTTCTAAACTAAAGTCTGCTTGGTTAGAAATCAAGTGGTTGGAACATTTTTGATTTTTTTTTTTTAAAGCATATTATTGATGTTCTTTACCAATGTTATCAATTACATGCTGTAAATGGCACTAATGCTTTTTGGTGTTAATATTGAGGACCAATATTTCAATGGGGGTTTTTTTGTTCTTTCATTGTCCCAATTGTTCTGACATTTTTTTGGCTTGAGGTCCTTTGACTGGAGATCCCTTTTCAAGTAATACTGAAAGAGAATGCGTCACAAAAAGAAGCATAAGCCTCGTCTATGAAAAAATGAAAGCTGTTGAATGGGTTATTGAACTATCTTGGGTGATCAGGATGGGGGGAGTATGGTGTTTATAATTTCTGTGGTGTTAGACTTTGATCATTTAAAAATATCTGTACCACAACTTAACGCTTCAATAAAAGTTCGCTTAAATTGTTTGTAGTGATGATCCAGCAATTCTGTCCTTCACTCTCTTCATGCTTTATGGTACCAAATGGTTTAATGCTGAAATAGATTTGTGTCCTTACTGTCCTAATTTGCACTGCTGCTGTAGGGGATGCATCTCAACACACTGGCAGTTTAAAATGAGGCAGCATGTGAAATGAAGCCAAGTGAAAATGTTATGCTGTTCTTGAAGCTAAAACTGTTTCTCTAAATGAACACAAAAATTTGTTGTCTACATTTAACCTGTATCTTTTTTTCTAAATAGCCTTCTGAATTAAGACAACTGCTTCTAAGTAACAAACTGGCATACACTTATGTACTTAAGCTTAGACTGGCTTTGAGATTTCAAGGTGAGATTTATCTCTTAAGGTGAAGTAGGCAGGTACCTAATCTAGGTGGTAACCTAGACCAGAAGCTAGTGGCTAGCAATGTCAGTGCTAAGTAGATGCACCCAGCACGATTGAAAATTCCTTGAGTTCATGTGGTGAGTCCTACAGGAAGATCAGCTGCAGTTTAATCATACCTGATCAAAGCTCCAGCAGTACTGATATCCCCCAGTCACCTAAGTACTGTGTTTGTATTGGAGGTCTAAAACCTTTAAATTGTTTGATTCTGAATACAGGTTGCATTAGTCACCCAGAACCTTATCTGTGATGTTACATAACTCTAATGGTGTTCTGGTTAGTAAATAGTAACTTGTAGTTATTTCAAGTACTTAAGGCTTTTTTAAAAGTCCAACAAACTCGGTGAGAATAATAAATTCCAATTTGCAGCATCAAGAGATCATGTTTTAACAATGTCAGCCTTGAAAAATTAGCAGTAATGTACCTCTGAAGGGTTCTGATAGAGCTGGTGAAAGAGCTTGTCAAGCCACTTTTATTATTTAGCAGCTGGGACCTTTCCAGTCCTGGTTAACTGGAAAGGTCCCAGTTGGCTGGAGGATAGCAAATGTGATGTCCACCTACAAAAAGGGCCACAAAGAGGATCTGGCAGCCTGACCTTGTTGCTAGGGAAGGTCATGGAGCAGATGATACTGAGCACTGTCACACAGCACATACAGGACAATCAGGCCCAGCCAGCATGCATTTGTGAAAGGCAGGTCTTGTGATTGACCAACCTTCTCCATCTATGGCAAGCCAACCCACTTGGTGGATGAGGGAAAGGTGGATGGTGTCCATCTGGACTTCAGTAAAGCCTTAGATGCTGTGTCACAGCATGCTGGAGAAACTGGGTGCACTATTTGCTGGGTGAAAACACTGGTTGGGTCAGCAGACCTTGAGAAGGGGGTGAGTGGTGCCACATCCAGCTGGTGGCTGGTCACCAGTGGTGTTCCCCAGGGCTCAGTGTTGTGGTTGCAAAGCTGGTGGTGTCTCATTGCGGGGGGGGGGGGCTTTAAGGTTCCTTCCAATCCAAACCATTCTATGATTCCATGTTAGACTGTGTGGGGATGGAGGGAATGGGCAGACTGAAGGTAGTGTGAGTAGAGCAGGAAAGAGGTTAAGAGTTCTGTGCCTGAGCACTCATGTCCTTTCAAGATGGGGCAGAAAGGGAGATGCTGACACCAGTGCTGGTACCAAGCCACTTGAATAGGCATTAAAAAACAGTGGTTTTCAATTCTAGACCTTTACTGTGGTGTGTTGGTGCCAAAGAGATGACACTGCTCTGATACTTATATCTGTGTGGGATAACTCTAGAAACTACTGTCAGTCTGGCTGCTGCTTTGGTGGTGCAGGATGATGTGTTGGCAGAAATGTTGAAGCTTGCCAGCTGGGGTGGTGTAAACTCGGGTTTCCCTAGTGATAATCCCAAAGGCAATTCCACCAATATCTAAATGCACAAGGCTTGGAAATAATGCTGAGGATTTGCTCCCAAGGCGTGGAGTTCTCCCAAGCTATTTCAAGTTAACTGTTCCATTTTTCTATTATTTGTTATACACTGTACTTACAATACTGGAGCTGCTGTTACATTTTTAAAAATTAAGCAGGCCCTAGAGAGTCTTGTTTCTGCAGCTGCCTGAAAGCCATATCTTTATATAAATTTTACATTCTCTATAACATGCTTAGTTCTGCTTTTGGCAACTGCTGTTTATTTTAAATATATGTGTACAAGTGAAATATGTACAGTCACTTCTAGGAGCAAGACCAGACACATGAATACCATAAACTCAGCATTTTTCATTCCTGGATTAGCCAGAACGTGAACACACATTTTTGTATCATGTAATTCCTAATGCAGGCGCTTTACCTAATCCCTAACTCTAAATTATGTCATTTATAGCCTTCCTGTTATTTCCCCCACATCTTTTTCTAGATTATATTTACCCTCTCAATCCATCACTAAATTTTTCTTGAATACTAAGATTACAAAATAGCACGTAAGGCATCAGCCCACTTAAAGACATAGAATCACAGAATTGTTTGGGTTGGAGGGGACCTTAAAGATCATCTGATTCCAACCCCCTGCCATGGGTAGGGACACCTTCCACTAGGCTGACTTGCTCAAATCTCCTTCCAGCCCGGCCTTGAACACTTCCAGGGATGGGGCATCCTCAGCTTCTTGGGGGCAACCTGTTCCAGTGTCTCACCACCCTCACAGTAAAGAATTTCTTCCTAATACCTAATCTACACCTTTGCTCATTCAGTTTAAAGCCATCCCCCCTTGTCCTGTCACTACATGCTCTTGTAAATAATCTCTCCCCATCTTTCTGGCAGGCTCCCTTCAGGTACTGGAAGGCTGCAATTAGGTCACTTAAAGCCTTCTCTTTTCCAGGCAGAAAATCCAAATTTTCTCAGCCTTGCCTCATAGGAGAGGTGAGACATCACTAATCACCTTGGTGTCCCTCCTCTGGACTTGCTCCAACAGGTCCATGTCCTTCCTGTGCTGGGACCCCAGAGCTGATGCAGCACTGCAGGTGGGCTCTCACTGGGGCGGGGGGGCTGATTCCTCTCCCTCACCCTGCTGGCCAGGGTGCTTTGGATATAGCCTAGAACACGTTTGGCTTTCTGGGCTGTGAGTGCACATTGCCAGCTCATGTCCAGCCTCTCATCCACCAGCACCCCCTCTCCTTTTGGGAGGACTGCTCTTAATCTCTTCATCCCCCAACCTGGATTAATATGACACAGGTCCAGCACCTTGCACTTGGCCTTGTTAAACCTCATAAGATTCCCATGGGCCCATTTCTCAGGCTTGTCCAGGTCCCTCTGGAGGGCATCCCATCCTTCAGGTGTGTCAACTGCACCACTCAGTTTTGTGTCGCCTGCAGTTTTGCAGAGGGTGCACTCAATCCCTTCATCCATGTCATTAAAGAAGATATTAAATAACACTGGTCCCTATATGGACACCCCAATATTTCCCTCTGCATTAGAAAGGTGTAAAGTTCTGCCTTGAGTTTGCAAGGTAACCAGAGAAATGGAACTTTCAACTCTTATTTCCACTAGAAATGGACTTCTGGCTCCACAGTCTAATTTCCATCTTCCATTTCATTGCCTTACTTTATGGGCAAAAGTATTTGGTACTTGTTTTACACTATTAAAACTGCTGCCCCAACAAAGCCATAGAGAGACAAGGAAAAAACAGCATAGGATTGAACAGAGTAGAAAGTTGCAGTTTCAGGACTGTTTCAGCTTCCTCTCTTTGTGGACAGGAGTTACACAGATGTAACAGAACAAGACAAAATGTTCCAAATCCATTGTTCTTGCTCAGAAACTTGGAGCAATTTGGTGTCTCTTCATCATCTGCTTCTTCCAGAAGAGGCACTGGCCTGTGTGCATGCCAGAGATTATTTATTGAAACACACCATATGACAGCTCCCTCAATACACCAGCCACTGTAGCTTTACAGCCATCTCCAGTCCCTAAATTTGGACTTGTTTCAAAGAGGAACTTGCTAAGTACCTGTCAGCTTCACTAGATTCATCTTTAACAGCACTGACCTTAGAAGTTAGGAAATATTTAGCCAAATATAAGGTCAGATTTCAAATACAAAATTAGAATCCAAGCTATAAAAGGTAGATTAAACTAGACTGTACTTAACTAAAAGATTATTTCTTAGCTGGTGTGATATTTGCAGCCAGAACCCCTAACAGCCTAGGCAGCAATAACACATGTATTCCATGCTATTTCAGGATGAAACTTAAAAATAACTAGAGGGCCTAAGCCCTCGAGGGCTGTTCTCTAATGGTAACCCTATCCAAACTCTCTTCTTTTTTGCTAAAGATGCTTCTCTCCTGTTTTTATTTCATGGTGCTGTTCTAAAGCAAAGATAGTGCTGTTGCATTACCTTAGAGGAGAGGGAAGAAAGTGTGTTTGTTCAATTCTTATTAGTATCCTTAATACTGTTAAAATATCCTGCAAGGCATGTATCATCAGGTCTACTCATTGTATGTTCACTTGATTAGGCTTGGAGACTTGGGCCCTTTCTAGGCTGCATCTTTCCTAAAGCCACATTATCAGCTACATTACAGGTAGGATGCTCTATCCAAACCATCTCTCTCACAGCCCAAATCTGCCAGTTTTAAGGGTTCTTACAGACATGTATTTTTCAGATAATGCAGAAGTTGTTTTTTCATATTTAATTGTTTCTAATTCTCAAATCTTAAAATCTTATTTAGAATGAAAATCTGATATAAAACCAAAAGTGTTGATGAAGTTGCTGATTTAAACAAAGGCCTGATTTATTTATTCCCCTAAACTGATGTGAAGGAGGGGGGGGCTTAGAGGAAGAGGACAGAAAAATAAGAAAATTACTCATTCCCCTTCCAGAAGGTATATTTTCCCTGGTGTGCTGTAGTGAAAGCTGGCATATATAACAAGATAAAGCTGCAAAGGCTTCAGGGTGTAATTGCTGAGGCTACAGTGCCTGTGACTGAAGGAAACTGAGCAGGAAGCTGATGGTGCTGGTAAAAGCAGTAAAGCAAACAGACAAACAGCCAGTGTTGTAATTGTCTGTGCTCTTGATTAATATTGGTTTTAATGTAAGTATTTCATTGCTTCAGCTGTGCTTGCACTGCCTTTAGGCAGATAATCTACTGTAAATTCATAGGTTTTAATGTTCTAGTTTTAGGCATGGTAAGAAGTTTATTTGTAGTTGTATTCTGTTGTTAAGTGCCACGACATGAAAAAGCTGAACAGTTTATATTTGTGCCTTTCAGTTCTTCCATTCAGTGTGCTGCTACGTAACAGAAAGATGTATTTTCTGATTACCTGCTCTCTTAACATTGTAATCTCTTAAATACTTCATTCCTGAAATATTTAAACTATGCAGACCACCCAGAAGGGCTCAGCAGAGAAGTTTCAAACCAGTAAATTTCTCTTCAACTGCTCATGTTACTATGTCAAGCAGTTGGTAAGAAATGAATCAACTACTCAAAAAAGCTATCCAGTTTGATTTTTCACAAAGAGAATAGTCCAGAGGCACATGGAAATCATATTTAAACTAGCTTTAATAAAACTGTCTTAACTCCTTTTTAAAGAATTGTAATCCTAGCTGTTCTTACTGAATTTGGGTAATTGCCATCTCATTGAGCCACTGCTCAATTTATTGCAGTATTCAAGGCGAATTAATAGACAAAAAAATAGATGGTTACAGAAACAGATGCTCAGTCCATACTGAATATCTCAAAATATTGTGTTTTTTACAGTTGATGTGATGGCGACTCAAGAAATTTTTACAATCTCTGTATTCCATGTGTAATACACATTTTAAATACAAAGTAAATACATGCTGGTATTTATATATATATATATACAAATATGGAAAACTATAAATGACACCTAAAAAAATAAGCAGTTCCAGACTACCATTTTTGTAGCAGTTTCTCAAGTTTTATTATTTTGGAATCCTTTATTTTCAAGATTGTTTAAGATTTTGTAGGCACTTTGAATTATTTTGATCGCTGTACCTGCAAACCTAAACAAATGGCATATAGCAGTGGAGCCTGAGCTCTGAGACACTGTGATGGGAAATTTCTGTTCTGGGAACCATACATCCCATACAATTTCTTAATGGACCTCTAGCCATCTGTAGAAGGATACATTTTAATGTGTTCTGGGGTGAAATGAGAAGATTTTAAGTCAGGCCTTTTTGCAGATGCTGAATTATTCTTTCTGCTGCCTCAGGGACCCTATTGGAATCAGTGGAATGGTTACTTGTGTGCTGAGGAGGATAGAAATGTCACATGCATCTGCCCCTTAAATGGATGTTCTGTTGCCATACAAAAAAAGAAAAATCCATGTAGGATTTTACTGTACTGATAAGTAGCCTGGAATACACTTAAATCTGATATAATCTGAAACCACACAGGAAGACAGACAGCTCTCTCTTTAAATGCTTTAAGGACCAAGTGGGAAGGAGATGTGACCTATAGGTCTTCTCCTCGGGACCTGGGCTGCTAGTGAGTCATGAGGACTGCGTGCAGGAATGGAAGTGCTTGCTCTTTTCACTATCCTGTAAACCAGTTATGCAGTATGGAAATAGTGGTGTTTACTTCATTTCACAGAGGCACCAGTGGCAACTAGAATGTTAGAAAAGGTGGTAATGTGGAGAGGCTGAGTGCAATGATCCTTCATTGGTAGTTACCCTAAATCCACAGTATTATGAGGATTCTTTTGATGAGACAATCTTAAGGCTACAAAAGAATATATATATATATATATTCTAAATCAGGTCAAGAGATTTGAACTACTCACCCTCTTCCGAGTAACCAAAATGACACTGATTAAAGACACCAGTGTAAAGACTGAATAGTGTAGAAGTTCAATATTTTTTGAAGTTTTTGCTGTTTCCAGGAGTGAAAATACTCATCATAGTAGCTCTTGTTTCAGTGCTGGATTAGGATTAGTTTTATAGCTCCTAAAATTCTAGAGCACATTTCCTCAAGGAAAAAAAAAAAAAAAAGATGCAGTTTGGGAATTCCAGAGAAGCAGCAAAGCCAAGTAAATGAATCATTTACTGCTGGTCACTTTGTGTATCTGCTAATATCAGGGAAAGAGCTGATTGGAATAGCATAGAAGAAGGAAAGAGAGAAAATTGTTTGTTGTTTCTAGTCACAAATTCAGGGCTGTTGCCTGTTAATTCTGAGCTGATTAGAGAAACTGAAGGAAAAGAGAGATGTTGGCAGTGACCACTGCTACTGTCAGCAATGCCAGATCTGGCCATTCTGTAGCTCTTGCCAAGCACACAATCCCTTGCCCAAGCTGGTCTTTCCAGCAGTATCTTTCCATCTGGATTGCTCCCAAAATGAAGATGACAGAAGGCTATTTGTAATGCTTTACCTTGCCTTTTCTGGTTTCCAGAGTGGTACTGGCTGGATAAGCTTAAAGGAACTGAAATGGTGCCAGTTACACATCATTATGTGTTTAAACACACAGAATATAAGGGAGAGCAAGTCTACGGTGTTACTCTGTAGCTTCTACAAGGGGAAAAACTCTCCTGCTTCCAAGGGACTGGGCATGCATTCATGCACAGTGGGAGTGTACAGTATTATATAACTATTACTTAAAGACGGAAAGTTTTGGGTTTTACCATAATACCTTCCGAAAAAATATCCTCTTCAAAAATAAAGTATTTTTGTATCTTAAAATTGGTACCTGGTGTTTTTTCATGAGAACATATGTATCTAAATGGCTACATAAACTTCTCTGTCTTCTTTGCAGGGGAATTCTGAGCCCATGATAGATATTAATGATTGACCTTATGGCTAAGATGTTCAAGTCTGCCATTTGGATGTCATGTTCAGTCCTTTAAGGAGGCTAAAGCAAAAATGTTGGATTAAAATACAGATATTGACAGTATAAACTTATGGGCATCTTCTCTCATCTCCTATAATTTTGATGCTCAATTACAGTATGAAGACCCTGGCAGATTAAGCAGTATTTAATAGCAATTTTCTTTTAAAAAAACTCATTTAGCACATGTTCAGATGAATGTACTTAAGCATCACTCACCATTTAATCAATAACATTTTATTTAGTATAAGCTACTCAGAATGCAAGAACTGCAAAAAAAAGTTATGAAATTAGTTACAAAAGAAGGTGTTAGAAGGTGATGCACTGGGGACCTAGTACAAATACAACACATGCTTGTAAGAGCAGAAATAGGAACAAAAAGTCCTGAATTAATTATGCGTAGATGGTATTTATGTGTTGCTACTGATTGTAAAAGATGATCCTTAGTGTAAACAACTTTCCTTCAGAATCTCCAAGAGAGCAAATAAAGAGAGCTAAAAAAGTCAATGCATCCGAATTCAATATTTTCCATTTTCATTATAGACTTGCATAAAGTGCCTCAAGTCTATCTACCATTTGGAAATACCTATGAGAAAATATAAATTATTCTCCTGTAAGAGCAGATCTCTATGGAAAAAAAAAATAAAGATCACTTCAGCAGTAAGTGCTGCTGAGGCATTTTCAGACAGCTAATAACTCCCTCCAGAGCTGCCTAGGTCCAATTTGGAATTCGAGCTGACAATTGTATCTCCCTCTTGATTGGTTGCCGGGAAGAAAACAGCTATGCTGCACTGCAAATGTAAGTAATAAAGGATAGTAAGGTCTTCAAGCCTTAAAGGTAATAGATCTTTGGGTTTTTTAAAAAAATGCCTACCTGCTTTTCTAGGGAGAAAAACCCCAACAAATTAAAATTATTATTTTTAAAAAAGAATCTGTCCTGATACATGTTAGAAGTCAAAAGTGTACATTCATACATACTGAAAATATCATGGGCTTACTGCAAGCTAGATGAGACAATTGCCAGCAGTGAGTTTATTTTCTTACATAAAAGTGAAAATTTCATTCACAGTAGCTATAAAAGTATAGATAAACTCTTTCACACTTCATCTCCTGACCTGCATTTCTGACTAGCTTACAGAGACTGCTGTTTCCTTGCTCTATTCATGCTTTGAGCCAGCTGGACATAAGACCAGCTTTTTTCCAGAAATCATGTGGCCACATTAGCACAGTTCTGAGCCCAAGTTAAAGTATCTTGCTTCACAGCCAGCCTTATTAACTCAGGTTCAGCAACCCACAAATCACAGCTACACAGCTGCTACACTGGCTGGCTCAGGGCACAGGCAGAGTGAACCTGTCACTGTCTGCACCCATCCATGTGGATGTACCCTCAGATGACCCTAGGCACTGTGTGCTGTAACAAAAGCTAGTTTTAGGAATTGGTTCTCCAATTAATTACATTTTAATTGCATAATACAAACTATACAGGAAATGGAGAAATTAAATTTTACAGGATATGGTAATGTGAATTTTTGTCAACATCACCACAAGAGTGTGGTGCTTGAGCTGGTCTATGAACTGACTTTAAAAAAACAAACAAACAGATTCATACAAATATAAAACATTTTAAGAGATCTAACTGTCATGGGAAAGATTATCATGTTACATTTCTGTCCTTGTTTTCCAAGCACATTATCTATCAAACAATAAGGTGGGTCAGGAAGGAAGGACTACTGGAAGAATGTGGTCAACTGTGACAGTGTCCTTCTTTCCAGTTTTTGCTTGGTATTCCACTTTCTGAATGGTATTCTTTAGTCAGTGTAAATGGTAAGTGTGCTTTGGTAAAGATTCAGGTCCTTCTTCACCATTCATTACTCTTCCTTCCTCTTGAAAATAGAGGCAAGGCGTGTGGTCAGTGGGTCAGTGCATGGGCTTTGCACACAGCTCCTCAAAATTACTTTTCCAGTAGCTTTAAAGTCTTAAAATTCACTCACAATACTTTTCAGTCTTCCTACACAGAACTCCTAAAGAGCCCAATAGCAGTCTTTTCCAAGTACTGATCCCTTCATGAGTGAAAGTAGCAATCGTAGGCATACCAAATGTCATTATATGTTGTGACAATGGGGACTTCACAGGGATTTTTACCTCTTGGGGATTTATCTGCTGTCATTTATCTACTGTGCTATATTCCTGTGCTTCTCTGTACAGAGACAGTGGAGCTAAATATCTGCAATTAGAAATGAAGCTGCTAAACACAATTCATTGCTCATAAAAGGTTTCACCTTTTGGGTCTAGCTCACTCACTACACTGTCTGCAGCAGTGGCCACCAAGTGAGAAACACAAGTACATATGGTGTGCTCCCAGCTGTCAGCTCAGTTATGCCCTTGGCCTGATAGGATTTGCCCATGTTGTTATTCCCAGTGGATCCCTCCTTCAAGTACTCTTGAAGTACTCCCTCCTTCAAGTCCACTCTCCCATTGAGTTCATATAAATTTTTGCCTTTATAAATTTTGGAAAGGTATGTTACAAGTTTGCCAGCTTTTTGGTTCGTCATTATGAACCAAATTTGAGAGCCTAGAACAGCCATACAATGAGACAGCTCAAAGATCCACCTAGCCAGTAGCCTTGTCACCTAAATCAGCCCATAGTGAATGCCTGGAAAAAGCAGCAGAACAGGCAGGACTAGCATGCAAAGGTATTTCCTCATTCCTCAGCAATCTTTATCTCAGGAGTTCCTGAGACAGAGAATGGTTGCGTTTCACCTGCCCTTCTACTGTCCAGTCATGTGTTACATCTCACAGTAGGCTTTCCTTTTTAGAACCCCAAAAACTCAGTATCATCATCTAACTTCCATGCCTCACTTTCCATCTTTGATTTTTAAAGGGTTTTTCTCAAAAATAACTTAGAAATATGTTTCATACTTCAAATTTCCATGAAAATACACTAATAGTCACCCTTAATTTTGGAAGCAGACTGTTTTCTCCTAACCTGTATCAACAATTCCTTAGTCCTTGGAAGTTTAGCTTCTTTTAGAGCCACAGTCCACTGTAATCTGTTATGCAAACAGATTTTTTTTTTTTTTATGCAAGTGCACTGCAAGTAAAACAAGATCTCTATTTCAGAATGGCTCTTCTATTAAAACAGTTCGAAGCAGACTATGCACAATGGTGATCAAAAATCAAGTCCAGGCCAAGAAGCTTAAAATTTATGAGACTAGAATCTCATGATTGATCAATATAACATTTACCTACAGCACTCAAGAGTACACAGACAATCTTCTCTCTTTTATTTTCTTTTACAGTGCCTGACTTTCCTTATCAGGAAATGCTTGCCACCATCTAGATACTACAGTCCTAGCAAGATGTATTTCTTATTTTGAATTCATTTTAACTCTGATTTGTCTCAACATCCTTTGGCAGTGCAAAGGGCTATTTTCACCTTCTCTACATAATTTATACCTGGTGTTTATTCTCCTTCCCTCCAGTGCCTCATATGCACAGTATCACACTATCCCCATTTAAACTAGCTTTTCTTAGTCTCCTTTTCTGGATTTGGGGGTTTTGATGTTTATGGAGCAATACATTTTTAGTAATTAAGGAGATACACACAGATAACTGAGTCAGTGCATCCTTCTGTTGGTAACTGGACTTATTTATTGGGCTACTCCACTCTATCCTGCCTCACTTTTGGCACTTCTGTCCTTCTTCGGAGACACCGAATGCATTTGTCATTTCACCTACACAATATGAACTAACACTGAAAAAGCAATGTTCTTACACCTTGCAGTAATATCACAGTAAGAAAAAACAATATATATAGTATTGACCCTTAGGCTTTGGCAATATGATTCTTACTTTTTATACTGTGTCAGAATCATTTTCTGCAGGTCAGTGGGCATAACTACACAAGCACTAAACTACCAGGAATTCCAAATTGCTGCCAAGTTACACTTCAATAAAAGCCTACTGAATCAAGACTCTGATGCTTCTGATGCAGATTGGTTAATAACTGATTTTTATTTCCTGCACTGCAAACCACTCTGGCAGTTCTTGAGGTGCGTAAAAATTGCTTTTAACAGCACTTCACTAACAAGCAAAAGGTGTTCATGTAGATGGAAACCAAAACACAATTCAATAAAAATATTTCTCTTCAATAAAAAGTAAGCCATGGGAACATTGATCAAAATCAGTGAATAAATATGAAAGAGAAATAACTTTCTGGTTTAAATTGTATGCAAAAAAATGTCGAGGGTCATTTATATCATTTGTTTAAAATACATTTTAAACAAATACTCTCCTATGAGGAAAAGCTGAGAGATTTGGGGCTGTTCAGCCTGGAAAAGAGAAAGCTCCAGAGGTATCTTTGAGCAGCATTCCAGTACATAAAGGAGGCTGCAAGAGAGCTGAAGAGGGACTTTTTACAAGAGCATGAAGTGATAAGATAGGGGGGAGTGGCTTTAAACCGAAAGAGGGCAAGTTTAGATTAGATATTAGAAAGAAATTCTTTATTGTGAGGGTGGTTAGGCACTGGAACAGGTTGTTCAGAGACGTTGTGCATGCACAGTCCCTGGGAGCGTTCAAGGCTAGGCTGGATGGGGCTCTGAGCAAGTCAGATTAGTTCAAGATGTTCTTGCCCATGGCAAGGGGGTTAGAACCAGGTAATCTTTAAGGTCCCTTCCAACCCAAGCCATTCTCCTATTCTATGAAACATGGACAGGCCAGCTGGGATTATATAAGAGCTTGGCCCTGAATAATAATTATTCCTGGTGAATTTTGAAGTCAAGGGCTGTCAGCTGCTTTCAACCCAACAGGAGTAAGAATTTTTATCCTGGTATCTCAAATAACTGATTATCTGAGGCCCTGTAAAAGAACCCAAACTTTGACATTTCATAAATTAGCAAGTCAGCTCTATAGATAGACATCCCCTTCTGATCCAGCTGGATAACAAGTAATTTAATTTATTCCCTGTTACCACCTGCTTCAGAAGATTGTCACCTGCCAAGTTTTACTGAGAGGGATCCCTGTTTCAGAGCTCCATGAAGGACACTGCAGCAGTTCTCATCTTTGCCACACCACTCTCCTCACCTATCATTCATAGACATGAAGATGCATCCCTTCCACATTTGGGTACAGCACCAAGTTTCTTCTGTGTTTTTCCAAAGGAAGGAGCATTTGAAGCTCTGAGCTGGCTGCATGCAGGAAGCAGCATTCATTACTTTTAACAACCAAGCTCATTTTCCCTAAGGAAGACAAGATAAAATGTGTCTCTTTGAGGACTTTTGCTGGAGCTCCATAGAGTAAGGCCCTGGAGGGAAGAGGGAGCCCAGGAAACATGTGTGGGAAGTCAGGCAAAAATGCCAGGAGACCTGGTGGGTGAATAAGGAGCACCTCCAAACTCAAACACAAAAAAGGAAGCATAGAGAAGGTGGAATCAAGGACAGGTAACCTGTGAGGAATACAGACACATTGTTCAGGTATGCAGGGATGAGGTCCTAAAAGTTAAAGCCCAGCTGGAACTGAAGCTGGTGATGGATGTCAAAGACAATGAGAAGTGCTTCTGTAGGGTACAAACAAAAGACTGGGAAAAATATGAGCCCACTGCTCCCCCTCCCCTTCCTACTATAAAATCTCACTCCATTATTTTAGACTAGACACAGCAATTAGAAGCAGCTCTGTGCCCCTTACTGTACCTACCCTTCTTTTCTTTGTCTAATAGAATTCCTAGGATTTCTTTACATAATGTTTAAGGAGTTCTGGAAAAGACAAAGGCACACAAGCAAAGGAAACAAGCAGGTGGGGTTTTTGTGGGGTTTTGGTTTTGGTTTTTTTGGTCAATACCTGTGAGCTGGTTTGGCTTGCAATTTCCTAACTGGAGAGACTCTGCCATGTAGCTGCAGAGAAATGGAAATAATCTTCTGTAATACTACCAGCAAATTACCTTTGTCCTGGGGCTGATTTACCTTTTGCAACTCCAGCTACAGCCAGAAACACACACTAATCTCCTACAAGCTTTCTCCTGCATGTCTCTGAACCTTACAATGCTGTATTATGGCATTTAGATGATTCACGTGGTAGCATTTTACTGAGAGTCTCTTCTGAAATCCACAGGCAATCACCTTTTGTCACATCATTGCTTTTAGCTACATTTCCAACTGAAAATAAGCCTAGGAACTACAATGCCCTTCTCCCAATACTGCCAATTCAGCAAATAGCACAGATACAAAGATTAAATATAAGTTGTGTGTGTATACTTGCACACATATGATCTATTATAATTTTTGAATGCTAAATCCTATGTTTTTTCACCACATAATACAAAAGGCTTTCAACCAGAGACACTCACAATCTAAACAGACAGAAAAGAACACAAGAGCTTAAACAAAGACTCCTATCTTACTCTGTGCTTTTACAAAACATTTAACCTTTTACTTAGATAAACTAGTGCCAGGGCCTCACAAAGAAAGTAATGTGTTCAGGAGGGAATGGAGAAAGGCCACCTCCCTTCTGCAAAAGGGTTGAGAAGGAATTTCAAACATGAAGATAAAAATCAAAATAAAATAGAAAAATGAGACAAAGTAGTAAGCCATAATTTGTTCATTATGTGTTTCAGTGAACTTTCTCTGATTTCCTGTAATGTACCTTAACTGCTACAATGTTTATTTGCTAAATAGATAGTCCAAGCCTCTAATCTATGAACTTCCACAAGTAAAATTTGCAAATTACATGGCCCAAAATAAAATACATATTAACATACTTAAATTGGAGGTGAGCCCACGGAAATCAGTGCATCCGTATTACGTACAGAGACCTCAAACATTAGCATTTATTTTAAATTGACCATTTACTTGTCACTGACTCTGAATTACATAAGAGCCACCAAGGAACTTGCCTCTGGCAGCATGCACACATAAATCTGTTCAAGCACTGACAGGACTGTTAGCTGAGGCCTCAGAAACCCAAAATCTGGATCCTCAAGACATGTATTTCCATATTTATCTCATCAAGCAGTTTAATCTTGCTGGCAGATTCCAAGGACAGTCTCTTTTAAGAGATAAGTTGTCAAAATACTCCTGCCAGGATAGGAAAGACCAAGGTAAACCACGAATGCCCACGGCAAATTTAGCCTGACAAGGCAGTAATCTCTTCTAAAATACCTTTGGCACTAATGCACCAAAAATTTCCCATCATCCAACTGCATGCCCTGAATCACCATAACTGGGAGACTGAGATGAACCCGGATTCTACACGGCACTTAGGCTGATTTAAAACCAAATAAATATACTCGCTCCTTCACAGCAGTTCATGCCAGTCTGTGATTTACACAGGCTGATCTGGCACACATTTACATTCCTGCGAGGGCTTTCTGTAGTTTTTAACTGTATCACTTCACCTCCCCCCAGCTATAAAAAGGGAATGATGGTATTAATGTAACATTACAGAGGCACTGTCAGTTATGATGATTAATTAAAAAAAAAAATGGAATAGAGAGTTGATTCTGCTCTATTGAGGTAAAGCTTTTTTTTAAAACAACAAAAAATTTATCTGAAGTGAGGAAGATCTGGTGCAAAAACTAAAGCTAAATACTGACAATTATACAAAATGTTATTTTAAAATAACTGATCATTAACACTTTGTAGAAAACCAAACATCTGTTCCACAGCTTCTTTCCCTGCAGTCAAAATTCAAGCCTTTGCAATTTGCCTGCTGAAAAGGTAACATGACCCAGCATCTTTTTCTGTATTTAGAACAAATCCAGATTTATGGGCTGTTTTTAACCACAGCAGAATGCAATATTCCAAAACAAACTCTAAGAAAAAGTAATTAAAATGTGAAGTTAAACAGAAAATGAGACAAAGCCTAAAGCCAAAGAAAAACCCTGGAAACTCATTTGACATTATTAAGATCTGTCATTTTTCTAGGGAAAGGAGAAATGCATTAGATCACACCTATCTGGACGTAGGTAAACACTTAATATGGTGCAATGCTGACATTTATGTCTATCTTATGGAAGTTAAGGAGAAGCTGGTAGAAAATTTTCAGCGATTTCCCTTGCAAACAGTTCTGATTTAACATTTTAATTAAAGAATTCAACACAAGTAGAGAGACACATACAAAATAAGAAATATAGAAAAAATATATAAATAAATATAAATAAATATATAAAAAATAAATATAAATATATAAAAGATATAAAGATATTTTTTCCATATAAGAAATATGGAAAAAAGATGGGAAAATTACAAAACCAGTGTAAAACAGAATTATGGAGGGTAACATTGTAGCAAAATGTGGAATAGGCAACATTTTCTCAAGAAAGGATGTTCTGTAATATTTGACCTTTGTATACTTTCAGGGTTTATCAACAAGATGGGAGATCTGTGAAACAGAGCAGCCCACAAGCTCTAAGTGATGTGCAGGTGTTAGAAAGACAAATTACTGGTTGGTAGAATTGCCTTGCTAAGCTTTAGGGCCTGGCAGGTTTCAGTGATCTCACACCTAGAGGGAGGTTAACAGAGTTGAGGAGAAGGATGCACCACTGACACAAAGAATGCAGAATTTAGGGGCCACGAGGACATTGGGCAGAACCCCCAAGATAAGGAAGAAACGAATAAACCTCACCCAGCAACTGTGCTGAACCAGCTCTGACTGGGCAAAAGGTAATTCTGCAGGGGGAGATCCCAACCAGACTCACAGATCATTGACCCAGAAACCCATCGGCCCAAGAGAAGAGGAACACCATGGGACTGATCAGCATGGGAAGAGAGAATCAGTAACCAAGAGAGGATAGAACACTAATTAATATGAAAACTATGAAACTTGTAGCCAATGAACACTAATTCCTGTTTGCTGACGTGCAGAAGGTTTTGATAGTTACTGTGCTTGATTTGTGGAATTCCACTGGCACCCAGGGTTGCAGAACTCTGAAATAAAATAATCAATGTCTCTCCCATGTGTGTAATTATTGGTTTATATTGTAATCATTGTTGCATACTGGGAAACAAAACCGATTTTTGTGGACAGCATCCATAAATTACGACATTATCTCAGAAACCCTGGTCAGAAGGATGCATTTGATGGGGTGTATTTGAACCTGCCAAGATAACTAGAAAGCATAATGCAAAGGACACAACTGGCCAAAACTAACTGCATATTTTATTATTTAATAGAAGCTTTCTAAACTAATGGTCTGTACCAGAAGCAGGACATTATTTATGTTAATAAGAAGATGTGTCTGGTAGCTCTTCTTTTGAAAATAAAAGGGTGAGGGGAAGGATGATACTTTAGGGACTCCCATTTTCCAGTACCACATCTGAGATTCAAAGTAATTCGCAGAGCGTTCGGGAGTGCCACAAGCAGCTCGCGTTCCCGTTTTTCAGCGCTGAGGGGAGGCCGGGCCCGCTCGGTGCGCGGCCCTGAGGGGGGAGCGGCGCTGAGGGCGGGGCGGGCCCACGGCG
>WBNO01004132.1:78983-120953 GCA_013400575.1 Peucedramus taeniatus
CCCGCGGGGCGTGGCCCGGGCCCGCTCCGCCCGGCCGGAGGGGCAGGCGGGGAGAGGGGCCGGTCACGGACCGAGCGCCTTTCGCTGCGGCCGGCGTGTTTCTCAGTCCCCACAGCGGCCCCGTCCCCAGAGCTGTGTGGTTCTGGCTGTTCTTCCTCTGGCTTCCCGGAGAACGGCGTGGTCAGAGAGCGAATTTCCAGCTTCTGTTGCTTCCTATCGCCATAAAATCACAGAATCAGAGAGGGGTTGGGTTGCAAGGGCCTTTAAAAATCATCTAGTTCCAAACCCCTGCCATGAGCAGCGACACCTTCCACTAGACCAGGTTGTTTAAAGCCTTCTCCAGCCCAGTCTTGAACACTTCCAGGGATGAGGCATCCACAGATTCTCTGGGCAATCTGTTCCAGTGCCATAACCCTCCCCTCAGGAAAAAAAAAAAAACACATTAATTAAAATTTCTGTATCTAATCTAAACCCACTCTCGATGTGAGCCCGTTACCCCTTGTCCTGTCACTACAGGCCCTTGTAAAAAGTCCCTCTCCAGCTCTCTTGTAGGCCCTCTTTAGGTACTGGAAGGTGCTGGAGGGTCTCCCCAGAGTCGAACTGATGCTCATTCAAGGGTGAATAAAGTGCTCCCCCATTGCTCGCTAGGAAGAAAAGGCCGGGAAATTTGGGTGTGAAACAGGTGTCTTATGGAGTAGTGGGTCACTGCATTTCCCTGGGTATTACAAGAGTTCTGTCTCTTGACAAAATGCTGCATAAACTCCAATTTGGGGTCTGTTTATCCTGAAAGGCTGTGTCTTTACATGTTGTTCTCATTGGTGTAGATTGATTTTTTTTTTTTCCCCCCATGAGTTCTGTTGTATCTGTTATAGCTGTACGTTATCAACTTTTCTTGTAGGAGCAACTGGTCATGGTTGAGCTGTCAGGAATTATTGATTCAGACTTCTTAGAAAAATGTGAAAACAAGTGCAAGATTTTGGTGAGTGATTACAGCACAATAGGAAAGGGGTAAGTTATTACGTATGTGAACAAGGGAGTGAGGCTGCTTCTAAATTTCTTGATGCTGATAACATTAGATCAAATCTTTGATAGAGAATTATGTGTGCTGTGCTTGGCTGCATGTTGTGGGCTCTTTCAGAAACAGCATAAAGTCTTTGAATATATTATTGCATAAATATAAGGAAACTTTTTCAGAAGTATATATAAGCTTGGATCAGTATCTGTTCTGAATTCAAGTTCTAAGTTAATTTTTTCTTTAAAAAATTAGATTTTTAATTTAAAATTATGTATTTCACATGTTTAAAAAATTGCTAATCACACTTCTTCAAATAACTGGAGTACAGCAGACAGGTAAAGCAAAATATTTAAGATTTGCACTGTATTTACAATGGGGTTTTTTGCAGATGTGTCTTGGCAAGTTCAAGTCTTGTAAAGGATAACTGGGTATTAAGCATTTCATAAACAGTTTTGGATGTTGTTTCCTTCACTGTAAGGTTACTGTAGGAATCTGGTTTCTCTGTCCTGCTCCTTTTGAGTTTTTTTTTTTTTTAATCACTTCTGTATAGGACAGATTTTATTTGCCCTTCAAAACCTGTGTAGACTATGAGAGTTGTACAGACAGTACAAGTACTACTGATTTGCAAATGCTTTCTCAAAGTAGACCTTTATTATAGGCTGAAAAGATGGAAGAGACCATCCAAGTGTGCCACTGATCACAGTATATGTGAGTGGTAAAGTCAATTCTGAATGTCTCAGAAGTATAAATACAATCAAAATTGATGAAATGTTCATCTTTGGATGGATATGCAGGTTTCCTTTCTTGATCTCATCTAATTCTCTTGAAATTTGTTGCATGTATCATTCATACTGATGGCTACGGATGCTTCGGTACTGCTGGTGGGATTCTTCTAAATGTTGTGCTTCGAGAGTCCCTTGTAACGTTACTAGTAAAAGGTTAAAGTATCCATACTGCATCCTACTTGTATCCACGTGTACTTGAGTTAGATCCACAGAGTAAGCATTCCTGGCGACTTCCTAAGGCACAACTGTTGTTAACCTTTAATTAAACAGGCTGCTCTGTGTTACTCTGTTTAGCAAGTTTTCTGTGATGCTGGTCATATAAGGGGAAAACAGTCTCCAAGTCTGCATAGTCCATAAAGGAATGCAAATCAGCCAAAGAAATAAAATTTTGAATGTAAGATCCCTATAATGCTATTGTTTAGTACTGGTGTGTTATTATTTTTATTTATTTCTTGTAGAAGAAAAAAAACCCCACAAAATATGTTTTGTGTGTTAGCTTATTGTTATTTGTGTTCTCAATTTATGCAGAAGAAAGAGAATCCCAGGGCTTAAATCTTTTTGATCTTTCACTTTTGAAACACAGAAATATATGAGAGGAAGATTGCACAAATTCATATTAACCTGTGTGAAATTCCATGTTGTATGCAATTTACCACATAATGCCTTATCTTCAGAACTTTTAGTGTGTGCTTGTCTTCATGTCCTGAATAATTCTGATGTTCACAAGGCACTATTCAAAGCCATTTTGCTTTAATTAGTGTATTCTGTCCAGACATTGATTTTTACCAAAATACAGTATATAGTATCTCTTATATAAGAAAAATGGGATGCTGGCTTGTTTATTTGGAAAATCTGCGCTCTAGAGGAAGGGAATGAGCTGATGGAAGTGCTTCCTTATTCTTCCACTCCTTGTTTAAAAAAAATAAAATAGCAACAATTTCTAACTCCTTCACAATAGAGACACACAGTAATCACAGAAGCTTCTGTGACCCTGCCACGGCACTTGTGGTGCTGATGTAATGCCTTATGCTAGACTTCTCACCCTGTGTATTTTCCAATTTGAAAGTTTTAATTTGAAAGTTTTTAATTGAAGCTTAAAAAATAACATTATCTTCATGCAAACACCTACATTTTTGTTAATTTGAAATGGAGGTTACATTAATTTCCTAGAGGGAATAACAGCACTTTACTTATATAGACTGTTGGCTGCAGTTTGATCTGAATTTGTAATATACTAGAGCATTTTCTATACAGTTCTATACTAGGTTTATTATGATTACTAAAAGAGTATTATCTGGTATTTTTTTTTTATTTAATATACTTAAAGGAACATGTATGATGAGGAATTGAAATAATCTGGATTCTGCTATGTCTGTCTTTGCTGGTCTTACAGTGAGAAATTCACTTGGGTTAATACAGACCTGACATTATGCAATTTTATCCTTCTTTACATAGGGAATAGAGACAGAGAGGCCCATTCTACAAGTGGACAGATATGTATTTGCAGGAGAATATGAAGGTAGGAAAACGTATGTGAATACAATCTCTCCCTTTTCACGTGACCCAAGGAACTTTCTTAACATCAGGTGGTTTTACTGCAGTTGGTCCTGTGAGATGCTGAAGTTGTGGGTAGTTCTATAACACCATGTAGAGCAGCAGCAGCCTGAGTTCACTGCTAAATTAACCATGCATCCATGGTACTTCCAGGGAAAGTATGTCTGGAAGCTGACTCTGGGGTGCACGAGCTAGTATTACTGCAGACAAAAATGTGGGATATAAAATGCCTTAAAGTGCGGTTGTCTCCTGTGTAAGCAGGACTGACACTGTGGGCAATCTGTAGTTCTCTCATTTGCCCTATGGTGACAACACTGGTGTGGAAGAAAGTGGTCTGGGATCCTCCCTTGCAGTGACTCCAATGACTGTGATACTCCTGCCTGTTCTGAGTTCCTTACCAGTGCTGCGCCTCTGTGAGGGGCTGGAAGTCAGAACATCCCACAGCTGGGACAGTGGGCACATTATCTGCAGCTGATACAAATTAGCCTCTAAAACTTTCTCATTTTGTTTTTCATAGATGCCTTGGGAACCTGTGTGGTTTTTGAAGAAAACACAGAGCAAGGTAATTGGTGTTCTGTTTGTTTCAGTAGCTGGGAGGTTAAAATATTTATCTTGTTTCAGTTGCCAGTGGAATTCACTATAATGATTGGGATTTGGGTATTGTTTGTTCCCCTCTCGTCTTAGTAGATGCAGAAGGCAACCAAAAAGTACAGCTGAAATACAAGTGCCACACAGTGAAGAAGTTGAACATGACACGGACCCTTCTGACAGAAAAGAAGGAAGGAGAAGAGAATGTTGGTGAGTGATTCTGCTCTTATGCATGTGTACATGAGTGGATTGTACTTAATCCACAGGGAGAGTCAGCCTTTATTAAGTGTTTGATTTGAGAGCATGCAGGAAGTAAAAGGAACTTTCTTCTTTAGGCACCATATGTGTATATTCAAATTAAAAAAGTAAATACATTTCTGACCAGTGCTGCCTCCAGAAATAGCTACTAGGAGATCACTACAAAGAAGTGTAAGAGCAGGACAAACATGCTGATGCTCCCTGGTACATTCTTCTGTCATCTAAAAGTTTTAAAATCAGAGGTGCTGTTTAGTAGTTCTTTCTTGATTTTTTCCCCCTACTTCCATCATTTTTTCTAATGACTTTCTGAGTCTCTGTAATTGTTGAAAAGAAGTGAATTTTACTTACTGAATGTACAGTTGAACGGAAATTAATTTGAATTACTTGCAAAGACATACCTAGAAGACCATTTATATTGATTTTCATTCTGTAGGCAGGACTCAGGGTTCATATGTTTGCTTTATTTATTTTTTTTTTGTACAGAAGTCAGCAGTTTTACATATACTTATATACTTACACAAATACTGAGTATCCTATATATAGCAGTATTCATTAGAACTGTGCTACTGCTTTTAGCTGCTTTTCTTCACTCAAGTCAGTGTTACTGCTTTTTATTTTAAGACTATATAGCCATTTTTCCTTAAATATGAGCAGTCAGCTGGACACTGGCTATAGGAGGTATAAAATGAAATGTCATGTAGAATCTAACCAAACATCAGCACTCTTATCAACATCACATATCACTTCTTTCTATGGAATTAATTATGTAATATTAAACTGAAACCATTATTGTGATAGTATAAGTAATACTAAATTGAGACTAGAGAGTATTCTGCTTAATTCAAAGGCCTTTTTTATTCTGGAGCAGCAGTACTGATGATAAGTACTGAAAGCCACTTTGTTTCTGTACCATGACAGGAATTTAACTTGAGCATACAAAGTAACTACAACATCTTGTGAATTGACAGCATGTTCTGAGTAAAAATCAAAATGGGAGTGGAATCCCATTTCTATTTGAGGTTGGTTCCAACCTGTTGTTCCAACTTGTTGTTACACTTGAGTTAAAGAGAATGCAAGAACTTGTGTCCTATCTCTGTTGTCATTACCTATTGCCAGAAGATCTAATATTTAGATGAACAAATATTCTATTCTCTTCACTACATTAGTGAAATATTTTCTCTGCGTTTTGATTTATGTTTAAGTTATTTTAAAAGCCTAAGGGTGGCATCAGACACCTAAATACAACAGGAACTGCCATACTGGATCAGAGGAAAGATCTTTTTAGTCCTGCATTGTATTTTCTGACTATGAAAAGTAGTAAGTGGGTATGTGAAAAGTAATAGGAGAGGGACATGCACATTTTTCTATTCTAAGTGGTTATTTTACTTAGAGCTTGGTCAGGCTCAGCCTTAATAACAGTGAACTTAAACAAACTAAAAGCTGCTGTTAACTCCTTTTGTCACTAATAGCATTTTTCTTCTTTACATCAGGTGGAGTAGAGTGGTTGCAGATAAAGGACAGAGATTTTTCCTACAGCAGGCTTAATATGATTTGCAGTTTTCTGCCTGAAAAGGATGATTCTGAGGAGTCAGCTCAGGCCCAAGATAAGTTGACTGAAGAGTCAGAGGGACAGGTGAGTGGCAAAGGAAATTCCAACATGAACTGTGACCTGGAAAAGCAGCACACCTTGGAAATGGATGCTCCTGTTCCTCTGCCTGCCAGTTCTTCTGCTGGGGCAGAGGAATCTCCTTCTGGAAATGCTGCCTTAGAGGATGTACCTCCATGATATTAACTCTGATCTTTCCGGGATTTCTTCACAGAATTAATGGGCCAACTTTTATAGGCCATGACATGGTTTCCACCTTCTCTGAAAAATGAATAGTGGGAAAACAACATTATGTTCTTGTGCATTGCTTTTGTGTTTGAATTATAGTGGGAAGGGCTTAAGTGTTTTTTAAAATTACTGACTGGAAATGTATGTATCCCTACCTCAAAACTGAACAAGTGGAAATGGTTACATAATTAAAGAAACTCATAGCTTAGAAAAATGTTGATATATTGTACAGTCTGAAACATTTTGTAAAAAGAAAAAAACACCATTGTTAAAAATAAATACCTGAATTTTTCAAGTATAGCTTCACCTTGTGTGTCTTATTCAGCCATATACCCTGTCTGCTCTTGTACTGCAGTTATTGAAACAAAACAAATCAAATAAGTGTGGCTTTTATTGACTGTTTGAATACTCATCAAATTGCTTAGTTTAGATTTTCTCTAGTGTCCTTTGTCTCCTTGATGGAGTTTAGAAACCTTTCATGTGGGAAGGGACTTTAGAGGGTCTCTCATCTAGCTTCCTGTGTAAAAAAGGGTCAACACTGAAATTCAGGGCAAGCTGGTCAGGGCTTTGTCCACTCAAGTCTTGAAAACCCCTGCAAACTCGTCAGCAAATGAAATCCAGGTCTTAAAGAGGCATCTGTCACGCTGCTTCCCCCATTTTCTGTATAATATAACATGTGTTATACAAAAGGAAGTGTGGTCACCCCATTTCTCTTTTTTTCCTCACAGTAACTTCTTGTCTGTAATCTTTCTCTCTGGCATTTTTCTGAAGGGTTTTATGCTGAAGATCCTGTACCCATGCATCAGTGGTTTCCAGACTAGTCCATGTGACTGTATTGTGCCGCCTAGCTAGTCTGTGGGTTGATACTGCTACATCATTTATACTGCCACACACCGTTCTGTATCACAGTTGAGTGTGTGGTGCACTCAGGATAAAGTTTTCAAAAGCACAACAATTTTAAAACAGAAAACATTTTCTCCCTGACCCTTCTTCTTTCCTGCCTTTCTCTGCCTCCCTCAAAACAGTGTAACTGCAACAGTGCTATGAGGATGGGAACACCTAATTAATTCCAGCATAATTATGTAATACCTTAATTAGTAATGATCGGGTGAGAAGCTCACCCACAGCGTTTTTCACAGCACAGCATCAGTAAAGAGAAGTCATTAAAACGGCAACAGTTTCAAACCATCAATCCCNTTTTTTTTTTTTTTTTTTTTTCTGTGTAGAAGCAACTTGAATCCTAGGGGAAAGGGAGACAGGGAGAGGAAGAAAAGGGAAAATGATCTGTGTGCCTCCAGCCTGGGTGTGGATCTTTCACATGGTAGTGTTGCATTTGAGGTTTTAGGGAGACCGCACAGCCATCCCTCCGGATTTAACTGCAACCATGGAAGTTTAAAAACATCATCATTCACGCTTGATTTGTGTGGTGCTGATAGACAGAGGACAATTATAACTGGAATAACGATCCTGGGAATACGCAGGCTCTTGAGTGCCGGAGGGAGGGTTTGCGGTGCGCTCGGTGGCAGCTGAGCCTCCTGCAGAGAGAGAGGGCTCTTGCCATGGCTGCTTCAGCCACTGGAACAGAGAGGTGCGTCAAGAGTTTCTTCTCTGACAGAATGCAAACACAGCAACTCTCCCACGTTTTGTTAACTGGCTGCTTAGTCTGGCACCATGTATGGGAGGTTTTTTCCCTATGTACAAGGAGTATTCCAGCAGCACTGGTTTCTGGCCTTCTCAGCCTTTTCTTTCAGCGCCACACTGAAGCTGTTTCTTTGTTCTAGTTCATCTGGTAATCAGCAGTATTTTTTGGAAACATTTTATGTATATCATACAAATTGAGTACATTCATAATAATGTTGGGTTTTTTTAATATTTTAGGTGTTTGTTCTAATGGTCGAGCTTTTGTTTCTATTATTATTAACCCTAACTTTTACAACCATACAACCTCTGGGTGAAGAACCTTTTCCTGATATCCAACCTAATCCTCCCCTGACACAATTTCAGGCCATTCGCTCGGGTCCTGGCACTGGTCACCAACGAGATCAGTGTCCTCCCCTCCGCTTCCCCTCAGGAGGAAGTCGCAGACTGCAGTGATGTCTCCCCTCAGTCTCCTCCGCTCGGGGCTGAACAGCCCAAGTGCCCTCAGCCGCCTCCCTCACTCATTTCCCTCACCCCTGGGACGATTGAATGGAGCCGCGCCCGCGCATGCGCCATGCCCTGCGCGGCTCTCCCGGCGGACGTGACGCGAACGGCGGCTCCCGCACATCCTCCGGCACGTGAGGGCAGCGATGGATGCGCTGGACCGGGTGGTGTGAGTGTGCCGGGGCTGTGAGAGTGCCGGGGGCGGGGGGGTGGAGAGTGCTGTGANAGTGCCGGGCTGTGAGTGTGCCGGGGGCTGTGAGAGTGCCGGGGCTGTGAGTGTGTCGGGGGCTGTGAGTGTGAGAGTGCTGGGGGCTGTGAGAGTGCCGGGGGGACCCCGCTCCGGGAAACGTGAGCGGGCAGCGGCCCGGGGCGGGTTGCTGTGGGGGAGCCAGCAGAGAGAAAAGCCATAAGGAAGATGTGCGGGAAAGAGGAAGCCGAGCGCTGCCGTCTCTTTAGTGGCGGTCAGACAGCCCTTAATCGGTAGCTTAAAATAACCGCGGTGACCAGCGGGTGTTGAATTTGTGTGTTTCCGTGCACCCGAGAGAATTGTTTTAATTTCTGAAGTTTCAGTGGTGCCCAGGGACAGCGTGGGGAGCAGTTGCCATAAACTAAAACACCAGGAGTTCCTTCTCAACGTGAGGAGGAACTTCTTTACATGAAGGGTGACAGGGCACTGGAGCAGGCTGCCCAGGGACATCCTGGAGTGTCCCTCTATGGAAACGGTCCAAAGCCAGCTGGACACATTCCTGTGTCCCCTGCTCCAGGTGACCCTGCCTCGGCAGGGGCGTTGAACTCAATGATCTCCAGAGGTCCCTTCCAACCCTGACGATGCTAGGATACCTCTGTGTGTGGGGGGGGGTATTGTTTGTTTTAAATAAAAAAATAAAATTAATGCTTTACTGAGAAGATAATCTAGTGGAGAAACATAGTTCTTAAGCCCCATAGCCACTGACGTGTCTAAGGTCTGTGCCCCTGCGAAGGCTGCGGTATTTCATCTGGATAGTGCCCAGTGTTCCTCGCTGGTTCCTGACATCAGCTTTTATTTTGGGGCCTTTGAGAAACTTTGTTTTCTTCTCATAAGCAAGTTTCTGGCTTGTTGTGGGAGCTGATGGTAGGGGAGTCCTTCAGCCTGGCAATAGGCTGGGATTCTAGTGTAGCTTGAGCTTTAAATTAGCAGAAACGGAAAAGCACAAGATAGTAAAATCACTTTTACTAATTTGGGGGGACAGAGAGGAAGAAGAGTGGCAGTAAAACACATTCACCTGAGACAGGGCTTTTGGCATTGATTGTAATTCTGCAGGTTGGGATTCGTTTGAGTCATTGAAACAAATTACTTGAACAGTTTGTTTCAATTCTTGTTTGACTTCACTGTTTTCTATAATGTCCAGTCTTGTTACATATATTAAGCTTTTGACTTTTAATTTATTGTTACAGAAAGCCTAAAACTAAGAGAGCAAAACGATTTCTTGAGAAGAGAGAGCCCAAGCTAAATGAAAATACAAAAAATGCTATGCTCATAAAAGGAGGAAATGCAAATTTAACAGTGACCGAGGTGCTTAAAGACATTGTAAGTTGTTGGACGTATCATGCAACCTTCCTCTCTCTTTCTTACAATTTCTGTCTCTGCTGCACTATCAGTATTTTCATACTCTCCCTGTAGCCCAAATCTCAGAATGACCAGTACTCCAAAGGTATCGTTACCTGCTTTTATTTATCCATTAGGAAATGGATATTGTTTTCTTCCAGTTTCTTCTTTGCCAGAAGTTTTGAGCTTGCTCTCTTATTTTTTCACAATTGTCTAGTATATAAGGTGAAGTGTTGCCAAGTCTGTTTGAAAACAAGAGGATTAGGAGGATTAGGTACAGAACTGGGACTGTATCACACAGCTAAGTCATATCCCAGAATCCTGTAAGCTGACTGTGTACATTGATAGGGAGCTTTCAGCCTCTCCTAAAACTAAATTACCAATCTTTGGAGTCTCCTAACTCTATAGCTCAAAATATTATAGCTGTTCCTACGCTCGTTTTTCTCTTTGCTTTGTTGTTTTCATATTCTTTTATGCTTCTATAATCAAGTTGTTCTCGCCCTGTTTTTTCCTTATACCCCTTAGAAGCAGAGGGATTGCATTACATGGCTTTGATTTCAGCTGTTTCTCAGTTAATTTTTTATTTCTTAGTTTCTACAAATAATTTCTTGTGCAAGTAATTTGGAAACAAGATTGTCACCAGCTTGAAGGGTAGTACTGTGAGCAGGCCTTTTATGGTACCTCCTTCTAGCCTGCCCTGCATAGTTACTGTTTCACGTGATCCTGTAAACTGCTGGGTTGTAAAAACAACAGTGCTGTGCATGTTTTAGAGATGACATGTGTTAAACTTTGTGTTTTGCAGTATGCTGTGAAGAAGCCTTTTGCTGTACTGTATAAAAGGTAAGTGATCTCACTTTGACATCTTTGAGTCTTCTGACAGACAGCTGTTTGTAGTTTCAGGGCATGAATAGAGATGCAGGCTGACATGAGGGCTTGATCAATGACCAGGGTGCAGAAGATGACTGATCATCATTTTCAATAGACTGGAAACAAGCTACATGTGATCAGTGTTGGTGCTGAGCCCTGTTCTGTGGCAGCTGGTATGGAGCAGGATTCAGCTCTAAGTCTTCCTCAAAATGGGAACCCAGCATCTGTATGAATGCAGTGCAGAAACAACTGTAAATTGTTGTCTAAATTTAATGACTGAACAGGCAGAGGCAGATATTCACAGTGTCACTGGTGGTAGTAGTGGTGGTGGTGTTCTGCAGGTCAGGCCTCAGGAGACAGGAAATGTAGAGGAAAGTACTTAGAATGGCAGTGATGGCACTAAGGCATTCCTGGCAGTAGTAATATGACTTGTGACTTGAACTCAGTCAACTTTACTGCTGGAGCTTCTGGTAGAATGCAAAGCTTTTTATTATCAGAAAAATTAATAAGAAATGGTTATCTGGGCCTCTTCTCTTTGTTTTTTTTGTTTGTTTGTTTTTGTTTTTTGTTTGTTTGTTTGTTTTTTTGTTTTGTTTTTCCTTTTTGCTTGTTTTTTTCTCCTCGTCTCAGGAAAAATATTACCAGGCCTTTTGAGGACCAAACATCATTGGTAAGCATAAACAATGTTTTCTCTTAAAACAATTTTGAGCAGGCTATCGTTGTGTGCCAAAAGATGTACCATCAGGAAAGAAGAACAGCCTGTCTGAATAGAGCTTTGCCTGGAACTAAAGTGTAAAAAGAGAGTATATTGCTTTTGGAAGAGGCAGGCCACTCAGGAGGACCACAAAGATGTTGTGAGGGTATGCAGGGAGAAAATTAGAAGGGGACAAGCCCAACTAGAACTTAATCTGGTTACTACCATAAAAGACAATAAAAAATGTTTTTGCAATTAGATCAACAACAAAATGAGGGCTAAAGAGAATCTCCATCCTTTACTGGATGTAGGGACAAAGGATGAGGAAAATGCTGAGATACTAAATGCCTTCTTTGCCTCAGTCTGTAATAGCAGCACCAGTTGCTCTCTGGGTACCCTGAGCTGGAAGACAGGGACAGGGAGCAGAGTGAAGCGCCCATAATGCAGGAAGAAATGGTTGATGACCTACTACACCACCCAGACACACACGTCTATGGACTCCATGGGATGCATCAAGGGTGCTTAGGGAGCTGGTGGAAAAGCTCACCAAGCCCCTTTCAATCATTTAGCAGCAGTCCTGGCTAACTGGCTAGAGGTATTCTTTTAAAAGGGCAGTTTTGCAATGTGTGTGTTGTTGCAGTATATGCAGGGCACATTCAAAACATTTGAGTTTTTTATGTCTTTTTAATAAAATATACAGCTATCAGAGAGTGCACAGATATCAACACACAGTGATTAATAGAGCTGTATGAGCACTTGTTTCAAGGGGAGTCCCCTCTGGCCTGTCTAGAGTCAGCATTTCTCAGGGATCTGGTGGCAAAACTATGCTGAGCTGTGTGATTTGTATATGCAATTAATCCAGCCTCTCCAAGTGTCTCTCTGACCTCCCAGAGGGGCAGAGCTGCAGTGTCCTCTCTGAGCTGCTGCTGTTGCAGGGGTGGGAGATGAAGTGTCCTCCTGTGCTTCACAAGTGCCAAGTGCAGGTGTATACTTGTGAGAAGCACTGGGTAAGTTGTGTGTGTGTGTACATCACTGTTGATACACAAGATGAGGAGCTCCCTTGGGAGGCAGAAGGGCATAAAATTACTTTGGAGCTGGACATCTTTAGCAAGAACTGCTGTAATGTTGGCTCTGACATCGTACCGTAGTAAGTTCTCTAATCTATTCCTTCTGAAGAAAAGATCTCTGTGATAGTCACCACTGGCTTGGTTTTAGGTAGTATCTTAGTCTTAAATAATAAATTGACATGAAGTTGCTCTGTAGTAGGACTCTAGTGGCAAGTGCAGATATTGTTAGACTTGCTGTTGAGGGAATTAACTGGTTGTTCAGAAGCTGTCAGGCAAAGCCAATATGCTGCATAAAGCTTAGTTGGGAAACTACAATGAGACATTAAAATGGTAGCCAGATTGACTGTACTTACTTGTCAGGCAAGGAGAAGTAGTTGAAAGTATATTGTGTAAAACCAAATAATCAGGAATTACAAGAAAGGGTATTATAGATAAAATAGTAAGAAAAAATTGCCTGACTTGTATTTTATGATGCAGTGGTAAATAAAACAATAAATTATTTGAATATTGAATCCAGCTGTCAGTTTTAGCATAAGTGCTGAAAAACACTCATGACATGCTCAAAAGTCTTCTGGTAAGTGCAGTTACTTCTCATTAAGCAGCTCCTAAACTCATATGTTTGTGCCATATGCCTTTGCAGAATATTTTAAACTCTGTGAACTGCAACTCAAAAGTTTGATTATTTTCTTCGATTGCAGGAGTTTTTTTCCAAGAAATCAGATTGTTCTCTGTTTCTCTTTGGCTCTCATAACAAGAAGCGACCTAACAACCTGATAATAGGTAATAAGTCTCACTTGGGTTTTTATTGGGATAGTAGTTGTAGCTTTCAGTAAATAATTAAATATCTGGATTTTCTTTTTCACAGGGCGCATGTTTGACTACCACGTGCTAGACATGATTGAGCTGGGCGTTGAGAAGTTTGTATCCCTAAAAGATATCAAGGTAAGGAATTGCTAATTCAGTATTTCAGTGACACCTACTGGTGGGTATTTTTTTTGTTGCAATTTTTTGTGTGCCCTGAAATGAATTAAGTTGTTTAAAAAAAGTGTTTCATATGAGGATTGGTAATTTGTGTACTGCAGAATGTTAATTTTATGCTCTGCTTTTTAATTTAGTTTGGTTGGTCTATTCTGTCCCTATTGATCACAGGTCACAGCAGTTTTTCTTTCAGTGTTGAATGACTGGCCACCTATTAAATCAATGATATGTTCCCTAACTGTCTGAATTTTTGTTGTTTTAAAATTCTTATTCCACAGAACAGTAAGTGTCCTGAAGGGACAAAGCCGATGTTGATATTTGCTGGTGACATGTTTGATGTGAATGAAGAATACAGAAGACTGAAGAGCCTGCTTATTGGTCAGTATTTTGATTACTTGGGCAGTAGGATTGCGTGGATCTGTAGTAATATGATCTGTTGGGAAAAGCTAGTTTGTCAATAAATGCTTGCTGACATTCAGCACAGAAGGAACACAAGAATGAGCACTTGCAGGTTTCTTGTCACATAAAATTAAACTAATCGTGATGACTTTTAAAGGGAGAGAAGAAGAATGTCCTAAAAGACTCTGAAACTGAAACTTCATGTGCACTACAATTCATTACTTTGATTGTGGGAAAACTCATTTTCCAAAATGTCGTTGCCTTATAATTGTACTGAGTCACCACTTTTCTGACCAGATAATGTTTTGAAGCATCTTAATTGAAATCAGTGAATTAAGTTCAGAAAGTGGGATATTTTTGCTTACGGAAAAGCCATATCAGTCTAATTTGGCTTCTGTTTTTGTAATGAAAGCATTTTTTGTTGGAAATTCCACCAATTCTAGCAAGCATGCAATTGCTTAGGGTACTTGGGGAGAACACATGCATTAAAAATCATCTGTAGGTAAGTTGTGCCCTAACGTTAAGGCAGGCTTGGAGCTTAGGAAACAAACTGGCATGAAGTTTTTTACGGTCTTGAAGATGGAGGCTCTGCAAGATTTGGAAGCACATTGTAGCTTTATAGAAGCTATATGTAGACATAGAAGTTATAGGATATTGTATCTCTTGACATTTAAAAAATGCTTCTTGCTTGGCAAAACTAGATCTAGTAAGTAGGGTGGAGTGATTTTTCTTTTTAATAGTTTTCCTAAAAGTAGATTACTTTTTTTTTCTTTTTTTTAAGTTCTGGTAAAATACTGAACCTGGCCCAATAAGAACAGTCTTGTTCTTTCAGTTCCATTCTTGGGTTTCTAGGTTTCTAGACAAATGGGTAAATGATTGGTCTTTAGAAACAGACCCTAAAAATGAGAATTTTTTTCCTTAGTATTATTCCTTAAAGCAAGATGTTTCATCTGGAATGAGACTGAAAGGGAGCAGGAGGGGAGTAAATTTTCTTCCTCTCAATACAGCTGATTGGTTCTTGGGGATGGGTGAAAGGCTGGTAACTGAGCTTATACATCTTTGAGGATGACTGAATACAAAGATAAATGAGTTTTACTGCTGTGTGTTTGTGTCACTGTAAATGTGTATTTACACAGGAAGCAGGTGCATTTTCTGAAGTTACCTTGTTCAGGCTCCTGCACAGTGATGGGCATCCAGATGTGCTCAAGCAGCCCATCATCAAACAGCTGAAATGGCAGACATGCATAGTAAGATAGTTGCCAAATAACTGAGCAGTCCTTCCTGTTTCTCTTGATGTTCGCCTGTCCTTTCTCCTCTCCTGTTTATTAGCCATTAATGACTTGGCAGTCAGGTGTACTCCGCACCCAATCTTTCTTCTTGAACATATGCCAAGTACTCCAGGTTTTAAATATTCTACCAAGTTCTGTGAAATACCCAGATGCAAAACAATAGACAAAGAAAAAGGTTAAGGAGACTTGAAAGTATCACTAACAAATTAAAATCATTTGGGTATTAATCTGACCTGCTTCAAAACTGCCCTTAACCAATAAGAAAGAAGTGATTTGTTCCATTTCTGCAAACGATGGTACCCTTAAGCTGCTACTCTTGCTAAGAAGGATACAAGAATGTCTTTATAACCACAGCTGCAAATATTTTGTTGCTGTACCAGTATTGCTGGGATCCCATAGGGAATATCAGATAGCTGACAGCTTCTTGTTGCCAAAGCAGTGTAATGCCAGTGATGCTGAGGAACAACCAAGCTTTCATTGCCTTTTGTGATATCAAAAGGGGTTATGCATGTTTGTACAATCAACTTACAGCAGATTCTTAGTAAAATTAAGGGCAAGGGTAAATTATTGTCTTCGTGGTAACCAAATGCTATAGACTGGTTAAACTGTGACATGGAAGAAGCTGTTTAGGAGAAATAAATGATAGATGCATTTTCTTTGGAGACCTGGAAGACAAAGACATGCCACTTTTTCTCTTTTGGTTTTCATTGCTCTCCGACGTGGTAGTGTAGTTCATTTAAATTATGTAAGTCTTGGAGTGCATTTAATGAAATTCTTATAATTTTTTATGCCTGCCTCTATAAGATGTTTCAACTTTTACAACACTGCCTGCTTGTTGTTAGTTCTGTTATTGCAGATCTACTTTATCCTAAACATGGCCAGACCACTATAGGGCTTGCTTATGCACTTTCTAAAATGTTGGTTTTCAGATCTCCACAATTTTAGATTGGCTGTCACCTTGGTCTTCAGACAGCCTTCCTCACACAGACTCTTTTTGAGCATTTGAAAAGATTTGAGGGCTTTTTGTGGCCAGGAAAGGGGATGGCTGGAAGTGTTTGAACTGCATTCAGGCTAACCAAAGCTACATAGAATACAGTGTTGCCAGCTTTTGGATATGGATTGATACAGAAAGAGTTACATCCAAGATCAATTAGGAAATTGATCTGGAAATAGAAAAGTCCTGAAAAGCTCTCTGTAGGAAAGAGTAAATTAGGCGTTCTGGAAACATGTTTGAGGACAAGAGGGAGGGAGGACTAGGAATGGAAAGAAAGGAGAAGGCAGATCTCTAGTCCAACCAAAGCAAGAGTTGTAAATTAAGAGTATGTTTAAAAAACTTCAACTCTCTGGGTGTACTGAAGTGTAAGGTTTCTGCAGCTGTTCAGTGTTGCCAGGAAACAAATTCCTGACCACCTGCGTTTATTGGAAGAGATCATCCTGTGGGTAAAAAGATGTATGATGCCACAGGAAAATATGAAAGGGAAGTGTTGCCAATAAAACCACCGTGAATGAAAGCTTGTGTACCTGCAGAGAATTAATTGAAGGGAAAAAAATATGCCGTGAGTGAACAAAATGTTTTATTTGCAACTTTTTTCTCTAACTACAAGTTAGACTCGAAATTAGAGAGTATTTAATTGACCAAGAACGTTTCCTGGGCTGACTCCATCTGGTATTTGCCAGCCAAACTGTGTTTTCGATGTCACTCCAGTGCTGATACTCTTTCAAAAAGGTAGTAAAGGAAAAGACAAGTAGCCAAGGGATCTGAAAACAGGTCAGAGCAGAAAAGAGTGATGTGTTTTGCATCTGTTAGCAGTTCTCCTATGTTTCAGCATTGCCCTGTCATGTTTATTAGCACACCTTGTTCCTTTGGTCAAGGTCACATTCTTTCTCCACCCTCTGCATATGTTGGACAGATTGCTATGCTCATTGCAGGCTCTCTGATTGCATAGTGTATTTTCATAGCCTGATATAAGAACCTTGCTAGAGGCGGCCCATTTTGTATTTAACCTGTATTTCAGTGTTCTCCTTGCAAACTGGGCAAGTATTTGAAGTGTCTTATTTTCATAGATGTGTTGCTTATTAATAGAGAAAACATTAGACATAATGACAAATACTGCTTTGCCTAGAGGACAGAAGTGCCTTGTTGTGAGGGAGATATGAAAGAAATTATGTATCTTAACTTTTCCCAAAGTCAGAGAGAGAAAGTGTAGGTAAGAGTAAACAAGGTACAGTTTTGATCTGCTGTGTACTGGTTTTGATCCCTTTTTCTATTGTTCCAAATCTGGCTGTGATTAAGATTTAAGTATTAGATTTGACTGATGTCTTTAAACAGATACCTGAGGAAATGATTTCTCTTTATTGATCTGTGTTTGAGCATTGACTGGCCTAAACACCAAATAAGATATTTTTTCCCACTGAATTTAGAGATGAATATTTAAAAGAATAGACAATGGAATTATTCACATTAGCTCAATAATGCTAAGTTACTTCTCTGAAAGTGTATCTGCTCTTTTCCATGCACTTATGTATAGGAAGTGTATATATATAGGTAGCATGTATATTGCTATCAAATTATCTCTGGGAAGTCACTGTGTCAGGATATCCACACCCATTTGGATTCACCAGTGCACACCAACATGTGCGATGTTAAATTTCTTTCCTGTGTATTGGCCAGGCTGCAGTTTTAAGTAGTGGCTATTTCGTGAGATTCCTATTTCAAAATGGGCCCACATCACATCACCAGTTTGTTGCAGGCATCTGTTGGTTTTATTTTCAGCCAAGAAACCTGGCATTTATTCCTTTTAAATACTCTCTCAGATTTCTTCAGAGGTCCCACTGTGCCCAGTATTCGTCTGGCTGGTTTAGAGTACATTCTGCATTTCACAGCTGTGGATGGGAAAATTTACATGAGAAGCTACAAGTGAGTATCTGTTTTATCTATTTGTCTGGGTTTTAGTACACTTGTCAACTTTAATCTGTAGTTGTGAAATTGAACTGGCTTGAGCTGCATTTAGAATATGCAATGTGTAGATGTTGTCCAGTGTAATTTGTACAGCAGAAGGAAAACACTTGAGCCCAAGGTCTGCTGCCTCCTTCCTTGTTGAGCTCCTCCTGGCTCAGGATTGCTCTTTCATATGGCTGGCTTAGTAAGGTGGTGTGAATTAACTTAGTGAATTCTGGGTACTGTCTTAGACTTGATGGACTTAGTCTGTTCTCAGGCTGATTTCTACAACTCTCCTCACATAGGTGTTTGCCAGGAAACAGCAGGGGATAGGCTGCAGACGGAGATGCACAAGGAAAAGGCAGGACAAGGAAATCTTTCTTGTTGCATTGGTGATCACCCTCACAGTTGCTCCCTGCCTTAGGAGGCTGTGAACATTCATAGCTTGTGTTCTGTGTGATTTTGATTTCTCTTAATACAAAATCATTTTAATCAGCCGCACTCGCAGCCAAAAACAAAGAACCAAAACACTTTCTCAGATAAGTGCTCAGGTTATTTTGCTGTAAATTATAGTGAATATTTTTATGTCCAACAATACCCAGGGTGCTGTTTTGAATTTGAAAAGTGATATGGCTTTCAGGATACTGGAGCTGAGTTTTAGAAGTGATATTGATTATACTAGTCTTGTTAAAAAAATAAATTGCATTAGCCAGGTCGTTTTTTGGATGTATTCAAATTGTAATGAGACTGATTTATTATAAATTGTTATTGATGGATGCCTCACCAATGATAGAGTTAGTGGTAGCAGTTGATTTAATAGTATTTTGAACTGCAGGATTGAACCTGTTCTTAAGGAAGATGGATAAATCTCTAGCACAGGGGACAATGTTGATTTTGGTTGGTTTTCTCCTCCTAGAGTGCTTCTGAAGAAATCTGGCTGTAAAATACCCAGAATTGAACTGGAAGAGATGGGACCTTCATTAGATCTGGTTATGAGAAGAACACATTTAGCCTCAGATGACCTTTATAAGCTGTCTTTGAAACAGCCAAAAGGCCTGAAGGTATGTACCTTGGGAAGGGCATTGCTTTCAGATCTCACTGCGAAGAAGAGCAAAGGCTGAGGTATTACTTGTTGTGTGTTTGAGCAGAGCTTACTTTCATCTAGGCCAACTGACATTCCTGGGGCCGCAGCACTTCTGTGGTGCTCAGCTGGCAGCCAGACTCTCCTCTGGAAGCACACAGAACACACAGCACAAATCTTAGTCTCTCCAGCCAATGTATGAGGCCTTGCTTTTGGGCACTTGATTCTCACCAGAACTCCTGGGACTGTACTCAGAAATATTAACATTGTTCTTCCCTTGCAGCCTAAGAAGAAAAAGAATATCTCCCACGATGTGTTTGGTACAACTTATGGTCGAATCCACATGCAGAAGCAAGATCTTAGTAAACTGCAGACACGGAAAGTGAAAGGCTTAAAAAAGAGGCCAGCAGAGAAGTCAGCTGAAGATGGTGGGGCTACTCCCAAAAAGTCAAAGTCAGCTTGACAGTCTGGGACAGCTTTGAAAACTCTTTGTATTTTCAAATTTAGAATATATGTTGTAATATAAATTGTCAGACATTAAAGATTGAGCTGCTGTTAGCTTTAGTTTTATAACAAAAAATCTTTTTAATGATTTGTCATTTTAAAGGGAACATTGGGGTATTGAGCTTTAACATGGAGCTTGGTTATTTAAAATAAAAAGAGGCTATAACTTTCTTAGTTTTCCAAAGCTGAACATTTGTTTCTTGGTATTAGCAATATATGGGAGTCAAACAGGTGACTCATTTCTTGGACAGTTTCACAGAGTGGATTGGAAGGGACTTCAAAGATCGTCTGGTTCCAATCCCCTTGCCACGAGGAGGGACATTTTCTACTAGACCAGGCTGCTCAAGGCCCCATCCAACCTGCTCTTGAACACTTCCAGGGTTGGGGCATCCCCAGCTTCTCTGGACAACCTGTTCCAGTGCCTTACCATCCACACACAGAAGAATTTCTTCCTGATATCCCCCATGCTTTGTGCTTTTAGCATAGAGGTATTTAAATTGTGTCTCCAGTGAAGCAACTTGCTGGTGGGAGAAGCTTAAATTCCTCTGTGCTGCCCTTCAGGTGCTCTCCTGTTGACCTACAATCCCTCTCCAGGCTTTGGATATCTCTTGCTAGCATCAAACTGGTCAGAGTGGATGGATTGAGGTTTCCTTCCCCCAGAAACTTTAGTTTTATTGCTGTTTTATTGGGAGCTCTTGATCAGTCAGTTCTTACACATTCGTTGCAGGACCAGAGCAATGAATGTGCATAATATGCACAACTTCTCTGTTCATTTATTGTTTATGTATTTCAGATTTTGCACAACTGCAAGTCTCAATAAGCTTTAAACCATTTTCTGAAGTGTAGGCTCAAGACATGTGTGATGGCCAGGCTTTGCTTCTGGTTATTGCACCAGGTCCTGCCTTGCACTGGCAGAAGTGGGAGTGCTTAAGGTGTTTTTACTGTGTTCATCACCATGGTAGCAAAGTACCTGATATTTACTTTAGGCATAAATGAAACCTTTACAGGTTGAATTTCAATCTTTGCTGCCTGGTTTGTGCCCAGAATGGAAATATGTGAAGGAACCACTAAAGGTCCATTTTTTCAGATACTTTTTCTTACCCTGCTTTCTTCCCAGTTTTGTGCTCATGAGTTAGTGCAGACTCAGCTAGACTTGTATAAAGGGGATGAGAGTTTTAAGAGTTTAGTGACACTTTGGTGTGGTGTTCTGTTTTGGAACACATTAAAAAACCTAGGTTTTTAAAATTCTGCTTGTCTCTTTGAAAGCTGTTTCTCTGCCCTTTAAGCATAATTGTTATAGAAGTATACACATGTTACCATGAACACAGCAAGCTTGCTCATCCTACTTATGTTTTTAATACTTTTCTTGCTAGTTTTCTAATCAGCTGAAGTGTCACATCAGAAATAGGTGGTTTATTATTTTCAATTGTCTTCTGCATCCTGAATGGAAGCTGTTGGGCAGCTTTGCTTTCCTTACAGGAGGGCTAAGCTGTAGCTGTGGCTGTGCAAATGCCACCCATGACATTCTTGCATTTGATAAAATTTGTAGTGTGAAAAAGGAATGGCTTTAAAAGTTTGGGTTCATTTTGGGGGCATAAATACATTTATCATCAATATATTTGCATGGCTCTTTCCAAACCCTTTTCTCTGATCTATAACCATGTGTTTGAGAAATTGATGATTCCATAAACTTCTTCAGATTTGTATTTCCCTTTGTATCTTTCTGGAGGACAAATCACTAGGCTTTTGTCTGAAAGCTATAGAAGAACCATACTAGCAGGAAATGCTGTCTTTTAAAGGTTTGAGTTGTAGAAGTAATAGCAAAATACTGTAAATTCATAAAAGCATGGCCATAGTTTAAAAGACTAATTTTCCAGATTTTCCTAATTTGGAAGCTAATTTTGGTGCTTAATTTGGGTTTGAAACTTTACTTCTTAGCAGTAATGTAACCATCTAAAATCCTGTTACATCTGAATGTAAAAAGTGTAACAGCTGTTCAGTAGGAGCCCTCAGAGAGAAGCTGTTGCATCCTGGTGTGGGGTTTTTTAAATTCTGCTGTTGGCTCCTTGTATGAAGAGGAGCTTTGGACAGGTTGGGACTACTACACCTTCCAACACCTGAGTGTGGTTACTCAAAGCTTCAGGGGGTGAGAAGTCCTTGAGCATGGGAAGTCAGTGGGGAGAACCCAGGTGCACTTATTAGCCCTTTGCAGGTGGAATTTGAAGTGCCTGATGTCCCTCACCTGGGGCTGTTTGTGTGAATACCCTCTTGGTGTGAATGCCCTTTTATACATAGCTTTTTGTACTTTTAAAATAGTTATGTGGTGGACAGAATGTGGTAGATATGTGAGGCAAGGAGAAATTCTTCTGGATATAGTGTAAGGATATTTGGGTTATGCTTTTTCATGCCAATTGCTTTCAGGTTATGTTGTTAGCAAGGATTAAAACTTGCTGTATTTCTGATAGACACTTTGCAGTACTCAAAGTAGTGCCATTTTGGTGCGAATTCTCGAATCTGAAGTGGAAGTGCTCTCCTGTTTTTCACAATAGAAATGAACTGCTCTGATCTCTGTATGACGAGATAGGATGAAGCCAAGTGAACAAATGACATCACCTGGTGCCCTTCAGAGAAGTTTCAGCCTTGCTGTGAAGCGCTGATAAAGCCTCGAGGCTGGTGGCTGGTGGCTTTCAGGGGTGCAGCAGGTACAGCCACACTTCTGCTCCGTAGGCAATGGCTGCATTCTGAGTATCTGATGTAACTCAAGGTGAATGGTGATAGGAGGGCTAAATATAGCCTTTCTAGTGGAATGCTTGTTTTTCCCAGAGTCTTTCAAAGTGTAGGGAAACTTGTCTGTAGCTGTGTGCATGAGGAACAGAACGTGCAGTACTCAAAGGGCAGCTGATGAAAAGGGCTTGCTCTACCTCAATTGCTCCTTGCTGCCAGAGTTCGCCAGGCTCCGAAAACACCTAAACAGAGCCCCAGGGGTTGCCTGGTATAGGCAAGGCATATTGGGCATGTTCATCTCTTTCCTCTGGCTTTCATCTTCCCACCTCCCAACACACAGGAGTCAGCTTTATTTGTGGGTTGAGCCTGGTAATAACTCTGGTTTGAAGAAAGTACATGTGGGGAAAGCGTGGCTCCTGAGGCTGTGCCTGTGCAGGGAGGTGAAGCTGCAAATAGGCAGTCAAGCCCACACTCTCTTTAGTCTAGTTGGCAGGATGGCAAGGCTGAGGAGGGTACAATTTGTGCCTTCTGTAGACCCTTGGTCTCTATGCTGATGTCGCCCAGCTGCACTGCTGGTGGCTTTACTGCTACTGCTAACCAGGTTCCTGTCATCATAAATCACTGATGATACACATATAATATGCAGCCTACCTGCAGTTTCAGTCTTCTTGGCTTTTTTTAGGTGTGGTGGAATTATAAAAAGTAGGAAGAAAGGTAGATACTGAGTGCTGAAACCTGCTAGGTTCTCGGGATTCCCACATTTTTGGGTATCTGTCCTGAGTGAACATAATCACAGCTTTATCTCTGTGCTAGTATAATGTGACAGACTGAGCAATGAGAGCAATGAGTGGTGTGTGTTTGAAAAGAGCATATGAACTCTCTTCTCCTTCCTGGATTTGGTAGGTTTGAGCTTATCTTTACAGTTCCTTAGCAACCTTATTTGTTTTCAGTAAGTGCTTTCTGGATTTGATTGTGAGGGTTTCCCTCCACCACTGGCATGGTTGCAACTGGGGAGGGTTAGAAAAGAGCATGAAAAGAGGACGTGGCAGACACATGGAGTGTCCCACTGACTGCTGCATCCTTCAGCCAGGGGAAAAGAGGCTTATTCTAGATGCTGTCAAATATGAGGGAGCAGGGTAAGGAGACTAGAGCAGAACTCTGTTAGAGACATTTTCATTATTAACGAGGATAAAGTGGAAAATGTTAGCTGTGCATAATATATATAACATAGCCATACATAATACATGTTAACATGTATATTACACATGATGCAAAGAGTTCTCCCCTGTCCCCCAGTGCAATTTATCTCCTCCTTTTGAACTTTGCTAAAGTGCCTCTAGCAGTACTGACACATCCCAGATGCAATCCAAAAACATAGCTGAGAAATGGGTCAGTTGCATCAGAAGTCAGGTTTCCTTAAAATGTACAAGGGAAATAGACATGAGGCTTATGAATGTGAAGTTTCTGTAGGATTGCCTTTCTAAATGGATGAATGTTCCAAGTTAGCAATATGACTAACACTCCATAGGAAGAACAGCTTTGCTGTCACACATCTATACAGAACATAGTGAAAAATTTGTAGGTAATCTGGGATTAAAATTTGTCCTAAATAACATGGGCATCATATACTCAGAGCAACCAGTGAACACAGCAGATGTTCTTTGATCAAGAAATTTCTAAGGCATCTCTTCTTTATTTCTTGTTTTGTTTGACTTTTGGTGATATTCTGTTTACTTGATCTTCCCCCCCACCCTGCTTCTCTAAGATAAGCACAAAGAAATTCAGGGGAAGTAGACAAGTTTTTAGTAGAACTTAACAGAGATTATGCATGGTTAATGACAGAATCTCATTTTCTTCCAACTTTCCCCCTTGATAATCCCATAATTCTTTCTGTGATGCAACACAATACCTATGAAATCTGGATTTCTCACTCCATCCATGATCCTGAAGTACGCCCATATGGACTCTCTCTTCTGTTTTGATTGTTGCAATTTGTTCCTCTTGACTCCTTTCACCCTCACAGCCTCCAAAACAAACATGACAGATCTGCAGTGCCCTTTTCCCACTGTTCTCTTTCTTCCACTGGCAAGACATTGAGTTTCTTGTTTTACACAATAAACTGTGTTTTTCACACATACAGTACTGCGATGCAAAGTAAGGTGAACTTCAGAATCCAAGTTTCTCTCCCTGTTTTCCAAAATTTAGATGTATTCCCTGGAGAAGGCAGTTCTCAGCAGGCATGCAGTGAAGGGGCTGTCACTTAAGGCAGCACTCTGTGATCAATTCTAAGGCTGCTTTAGGTACTAGCATTATTTCTCTCCCTTTTAAATCTGCAAAATTAAACCACTGATCTCTGCTGCTGGCCTCTAGGCAGGAGAATTTCTGATGCTGCTGTATGCCCTGGAATTATTGCTGCAGCAGCAACTATCTCTGTTAGTTGTAAATAGGCATGCTGGGGCCCAAGATCGTCTGTTGCCAAAAGATAGTTTAAAACCCCTTTCCCTATCCACTTGTTTTTCAGATAAATGCATGTTCCCTGAGCTAAGTCAGGCTCCCTATTTTCTTAATCTAAAGAAGTCCATGAGTAGTTGCATCTTTTCAGCTTTGATTGCAATTTGCTAATGTTTTTCTCCAGTGGCAACCAAGCTCCTTGGCCTGGAAGCTGCTTTCTTCTTTGGAGGAAGGTGAGGAAGGGACCACAGAAGTGAGGAGGAGGAAGATTCAGGCAAAATGTCTCCTCTCTCTCCTGGTGTGTCATGTTCTTGTGTGTGACAGAAACTAGTCTCCCAATGCAACAAAGAAATGTGAGATATTGGGCAGTATAAATTCACCCCAAACATCTCTAAGCAAAGTTCTCATGAGCTTCTCACCTGTTTGGTGTGAGTCACTGCCACAGATGGACAGTCACAGCTGCTGTATCAGGGAGTCTGTCTTGGGACAGATTGCTGCAAAGAGTGTGATGTAGAACTTGCACTCAACTCCCATTACTGCCATTTAATTTTTTTCAGTTGAAAATAAATTATTATGAAGAATTTATGAGAGTCTCCAAAGGGGACATGCAACTTGCCAATAAACAGTAATGAGCTTTTAATTCATAAGAGGCAATAGACTTCAGCTCCTGTTGGCTTATTTTGCACACAGGAATAATTCCTTGCTCAACAGGGTTATTTGAAAGAAATGTTAGGGTTTATGTATTATGTTGTGAAAAGAAGTTTGTATATGCTTTACTTCTTTTTCTTTTGTTGTTTATTTTTTTTTCTTTCTTCTCTGAACAAATACCTAAGGGCTTCTAGGATATTGTAGGGAAAATAGTGGTATGACTCAAATCTGTTCTGTAGTTGATGGGTGAGGGGTTTCTCTTGGTGTTTCAGATGCTCACCTCTTCAGGGCTGTGCAGAAAGGCTCACTTGAAGAAATATTCAGAGACCTGGTAACTGCTGGGCACTTCTCCCTTTCCTTCCAGAGACAGAGGGATACCCACCCTTCCTGCCATTAGCCTTCTCCAGTTTCTCAGAGGCAGTAGGTCATACATAATAATATTTCTTTAAAAAACCAAACAAACCCACAAACCAAACACTTCATAGATAACACCATGTGGGGAGTGCAGCAGCAGTGCTGACATAGGGAGTTAGGAAGGTGCAGCTGTTTGTGGGACTGGCAATCGGGTCAGGGAATTGAATTCACTTGAAAAGGCAGATGGGGGAGAGGAAAGGGGCTGTGCTTTGCTTTGAAGCCTGGATCAGCCCCCTGATCTGGCTCACAGCACAACTGGATGTGCACTTCTGCATTGGGGAGGCAGCAAAAGGGATGGGAGGGGGATGGGAGATGTAGGGAAACTCCTGCTACTTGAGTTGCTGCTTATAGTAGTATCTGTAAGACAATGCCCAAGTTTGAGAATTACTACAGTTCTGAGTTTGCTGTTATGGAAATGAGTGGGGTTTGAGACTTATATTTGCCAGAAAGCTTCATAACAGCTTTCCCTGTGATGGTCTCTTTTAACACCATTTTACAGATGTGATAGCAAAGGTTAACCAAACAGATTTGCTTTGGGAACAAAGATAAAATGTGGAAGTTATGAATTCCTTGTTGGTGTGGTCTCTGTTCCTCTGTGTGGTTTCCATGTACCTTCCTGTGGCTGAAGCCTTTGCTGTCTCTGCTGTGGTGGAGCTGGCACAGCTGTCAGCGTCACTTGGTCGGGAAAAAGTTGACTCAAGTGGAATCACTGATGGTTCTTCATTTTCTTTGCAAAGAAAACCTCTCAGAAATGCTAAGCTTTTTCAACAAAGACCAACACCAGTTGTAAGAAAGATGCTAGGTCATCTCTGTGCCATTTTTAGCAAGACATGAAGAAATCAGTCCAGACTGGTTTTAAGGAAGCCTTCAAAATAATATTCAGGGAACTTCTCCTGCTGATCAGGAGTAATCTGATTCTGACAGAACTGACAAAACTCCCTTCAATTATTAAGGTTTAACTGGAAGGATTTTCTCCACTATGAAGATTTCTCAACATACATCTTTTCCCTCTGATGCTATGGAGCCCATGCCATGAACAAGACTTTTTGAGCTGCATTAAGTGATTTTGTTAATGAACTTGAATAAAAGATTAAGTTTGGCTTGTTCTAGTCTGAGCATGATTAGAAATACTTCATGTATGTTTTGCTTGGAAAGCTAATGCTACATCTTAGTATGAGCCTCAAATATTTGGCGGCAGATTTAGTTATTTTCTCCATTTATGAAAAATACTTTAAATTGAATTTAAATTTTATTATCTATGTTACTTTTTTCAGGATGAAATAGCTGTTTAGGTTCTTAGTTACTTTTCTTTCAACTCCTGGAAGGAAATCTCTTCTGTGGCCTGTGTGGTTAAGTGACTGAAAGGTTTAAGCATGTGCAGACAATGCTGTCCATGTTAAGGAAAAAATATAGTTAAAGGAATATTATGAACAAGTGAAAGGTGAAATTCTTTTTTCAGCATGTGAGCTGCATAAAACTACCCTAAAGATGAGCTTATGCATGACATTGTGTCAAAGGTAATTCTTGTTCCTTTAGGGACTCATGCTCGTGGCAGGAGATTTATGCCACCTGACTAGTATGCCTGGAGAAAAAGATGTATTAAATGAGAGCAGAGAAGAAGGAAAAAGCTTGTCAAAACTTGTGGTTTCTGAAAGTGGTGCCAACATTTGGTCAGAGCCAGCTTTACTAGGGTTGTAATCAATTCTGGGAGCTGAGTTTACAGGGAAGTTTTGCTGTTCTATTAAAAGGTAGAACAGGATGAACTTTTCAACCTAGTAGGTAAAGAGCTAGAGGCCCAATTCTGTCAGCAAAACAAATGAGTGTTGAGAAAGAAGAGCCAAATTAGTAAGACAAGGCAATAGCTGAAGGGTTTTCTCACAATAAAAGCTAGATGACTGAAATCAGAAACTGTCTGGTTTTCTATGTCCCCTCTTGGACACTGAACCAGACACTTGACCTGGAAACTTGCTCCAAGACTGAACACGGCTTTCCTGAGTGGTGGTAGCTCCTATTTATAAAACAAACAAGCTTTAAGACCTTGTTCTTCAAACTCTCCTGTTTACTTGCAACCATGCATTGCAGAGGAGTGTTGAACACAGTCTGTCCTGGAGAACCCTGCTCCTTGTTTTCCCAACGTTGAGGGAAACCCATAATGAGAACAGGCATTCCTCTTTGTTTGGGAACGTTACTCCTCCTTTGTGTTTTGTACATGCCAAGAAGTACTTGCGTGATTAAGGTGGTTTGTTGTTTTAGATCGATAGGTTGGGTGTGGGATACATCCAGCTTCCATGGGCCAGAATATCTCAGTGAGCTCACTGCTGCTCTCACTTCCTGCTGAGGGAGAGATCTCAAAGAGATCACTAAGGTTTAGCAGTTGTATGAATAAAGATATCTCCAAGATGAATGTGTTCAAGTGACAGGAACCTTCCTTTTCCAAACAAACACACTGGTGTTTCATAGCCAGTCCATGAGAAAAATAAGCTGTTAGAAAAATGGAATTTCTCAGAATCACAGTATTTGCAAACTTTGTGTTATTCCAAGTCAGAATAAAAAGGCCAAACTTCCCATTGTATGAAAACTCTGAGGAAAGGAAAGAGTTGATTTGTCACCATTGAAACATTCGTACCTTTATATTTGGTATAACATTGCCAATAATGCAAATCTCAAACTTACTCTTTCGTAAGTTGAAGAAAAATAAATTCAGTTTAGTAAAAGCACAATGCTTTACTTTGACATTTTTACTTCTATGTATTTTGAATTTCCACCCGTGTCACAAGACAAAAAACATCTACAGTCAATTATTATCAAGAGTCGTTTTCGTCTGAGGGGACATGATTTAGACACTTTTCCCAAAGGTAAGACTTACCTCTTACATGCTGGATGGGTTGTCCCTGTGATTTCCTCAAATATGAGAAAATTCACTGCAGTGTCTGTGGTGGTATGGAACTGCATTTGTCCTTCATCCTGGAAGTTTAAAATGAGAATTAAGTCTCCACTAAGTTCTGGGTACTTGGGGGAACAGTATGAGAACAGGGAGAAACTCAATGGAGCCTTATTTCAATACCTCTCCTGTTATTTCCTAGTATAGAGAAATCCACAGCTTGAAAAGTTCCTGAGCTGGAAGTAATCTTCTTACTGTGTTTTGTTGTTACTGCATCTTTCTTTTATGACTCTCCCTATTGTTTGGTTAAATACGCAATTTTGGCATCTTAAATACTCTGTATTGGTTAGTTTAATAATTTAGTTTTGTTGAATGGCACAGGAATTATTGGGTTAAAGTTGAGGTCTGATTGTATTCTCAGATCTTCCTTAGGTCTTTTATTTGAGTATTGTCAGATAAACATTTCCCTTCCCTGTTTCATGCCTATCATGACTTTACAGGCCTCAGTTTCCTTACTGATTTCTTTCCCAAGCCAACATGTCTTGGACATTTTAAATGTTTTTCATACAAACTGCAAAACAGGACAAATATTGCTTATTTTTCCTCTTTGTACTCTTTCTAGTTCTGTTACGTTCTTTCTGAGAAGAGAATTGTGTGTGATATCAAAGGTATTTTTACATTACTAATTCTGACTTCTGCAACACTTTCTTTTTTATTTTCTCCTCTTAGATTATTGTTCAGATGGAGGCTGAACATTTACATGCAGCATTGTCTTGGCAATGCCAATGCCAGCAGATGAAAGAGCTGCAGAAATAGGAGGACCCTTCCAAGAATGCTGCAGCTGGGGCATTTGCTCAGCTCCAGACTTGTAAATGCCTTGCTTAGGGACATGGCTTAGTGGTGGACTAACTAGTGGTGGACAGCAACCTCAATGATTTACAGTTGCACTCAATGATCTCAAAGGTCTTTTCCAACCTCAATGATCCTATGATTCTATGTGCCAGTTAGAAATTATTTAGGGAGCTATGGCTAAGTTCTTCCATAACTTGTAGATTGATAACCTTTTACAATGAAGCTTGATTGATGCTGTAAAGATAACTGGCACCTACAAAAATATCCATAAGACTATTGGGAAGGTGCATTTTAATGCCACACAAATTAAATACATTTTTATTATGTACAAATGATGGACAAAACTGACATTAATTAAAAAGGGAGTGAGACCTTGCAATTGTAATAGGAAGGGAAAAAAGTAATCCTGATACTCATAGTCAAGAAAGGAAATCAAATTATAAGAATTAGTATGGGGAAGTAAGAATGAGTACAAGGAAAATGAAATAGAGTATAAAACTTTGCTGCTGTATAAATCCAAAGTGTGCCCATACTCTGCCTGCTGTGTGCAGTTCAGCTCTCCCTGTCCTCCACCTTGAAAAGGGCTATAATAGAACTGGTCAGAAAAAGCCAAAGGTATCCTAAGATATGAAATGGCTTCTACAGGAAGAATAAATAGGTCTTCTGCTTGGAAAGGATATAACTGAAAATAAATATTGCAAAAATACAGGAATTCATGAATGACATGGAGATCACAAAATCATGTGAATCACATTTAGAGTGGAAAATATCTCGAGGACCATTGAGTCCAACCATTTATAAATCCAGCACTGCCACATCCAACACTAAACCATGTCCCAAGTGCCACACCCACTCATCTTTAAAATACCTCCAGGGATGGTGATTCAACCACTTCCCTGGGCAGCCTGTTCCAATACTGGGCAAACCTTTTTGTGAACAAATTCTTCATAATACCCAATCTGAACCTCCCCTGGCACAACATTTTTTCTTGTCCCTGTTGTTCTTTCATTGGAAAAGACAGTTGTTTTGGGACTATGCAATGAAGAAAATAGGTGTCACATAAAAGGGTGCAATTTTTTAGCACAGGCACTTAAGCTATGGAACTCCTGCTAGAAAATATGAGCGATAGAAAGAACTCCATTTATCATAATTCCCCTAAGCCTGGGGAATACTAAGAGGAGGTTACTACTTCTTTACAAACCAGCTGTGCAGTGGAATGGTCTGTGCCTGCATGAAGAGTTAGGGGAAAATGAGGAAGAGTTGGTAGAATAGAAAACTTAAGGAAGGATGGGAAAGAAGATGAAAAGTGTGAGGGGTTCTGGATTGAAAGAATGAGGAGAAATGTTTTGACTCTGAGGGCTGGAGAGGTGGCTTGTGAAAGGAGTTTAGAGATAGAAGGGTTTGGGACATAAAAAGTCACAGCTATGAAAAAGCAGATGAGAGAAGAGAGTCAGGGGATGACTGTGCTGTGCTATACAGGATTTTGATTGAGAATGGCCAGGGATTACTGTGGTGCCTTCCTGCTGCCTCTAAGCAGCTCTTATCTGGAAACAGAAATTTGCAGAGACTTGGCCTTCCTCTCCCAGCAGCAAGGGTTTTGTCACCCCTACATTCTCTTTTTGTCACTCAAAAGTATAAAAATTAAAGTGTAACTTCCAGATGAAAACGAAACTATTTTACCATATATTTTAAAATCAATATTTCAGCATCATGGATCCCACAAACTCATCTCCTCCTCTACAGTTTTCCCCCTCCTTTTCCAGCGTGAGCTGGAGAAGTATGCACATACTTCTGTTCCGCGGGCAGGCACAGCTGACAGTGGCACCGTCTCCTTTGCTGAAATCCATTTCCAAATTTAGTCAGGGAGATGTAATAAGTTGAGGACAAAGCCCATTCCCGGCTTGGCCAGCAGATGGCAATTCCTGCCTTGTAAGATATCCTTAGGCGGCCTTGAAGGCGTGCAGAAAGAGGAGTTGGCAGTGGCTGAGTCTCCGTAACGCTACGCTGAGCATAAAAGCACCTCTGGAAATTGTGTTCAGGTTTCCTGTCAGCTACTACCAAATCAGATACCAGAGCTACTCAGTGTGTGAAATCGGTGTTGTCATACATTAAGGAGAAAAGAACTTAACACTGTTCTGTTCACCCAGCAGTTTCACTGCTCTAACAAGCAGCACAGGAACTTTTGGTCCCGTTTTAATGGCATTGCAGAATCTACATTGCTTTGGGGATGTTTTCTGTCACATCAAATGTTCCTGACGGGTATTGACATGGAAAACTGAAATCGAAGCTAATACAAGAGGGTGTTTCCTGCTGTTACAAATCTATGGGAATAGATTTCATTTCAGAAGAAAAAAAATAAAAGAGCATGCAGGTGCAGATAATATATGTATTAAATTACAGAGTTCTGGAGGAGGTTCTCAGAGAAGACTGCTGCAGAGAAATTAATGTAAACTTGAGTTAGGTTCTTTCCTGTAAAAGGGAAAAGTTTCAGGAATTATGTAAAAAGCCAGCAAGGCAGAACAATGATTAATGGGCAAATACATTGATATTTTCCTTTTTCTTTCCTAAATTTCTGTTTCATTTTCACTGTGAAATGGCTAACTACAATGTGTTGTTTAGGAAATGTTGTGAGTTTTATGTCTCAGGATTGGTTACTCCCAATGTAGGGAGGAAGAAGGGTTAAGAAGGGGGTCCAAGCTGACATTACAGAAATGACTGGGTCAGAAGGGGGTACAGAAGTTCTCAGTAACTGAGGGGGAAAAAATTCCTTAAATAATTTCTGGTGACCTTTTTGCCTGGAGAAGCATAAATAGGATATGAAACAAGCTTTATCTAGCTTTATGTGGCTCAAAGTTTAGTTGTCCTGACGTAAGACTGAGTGCTGAAGGGAGGAAAAAAGGAAAATTATTGGAAGAGGTACTAGGGGTCCTGCCAAGAAGACAGGTTTATTTTTAAACACTCAATATTTGAAACAGATCTAAATACTCTGTTTTACTTTCCAGTTGTACTGATACCATCAAAATATAATGAGAGAATTCATTCCTAGACTGAGAGTGTGAGTAACAGTTTTTAACTCAAGGTCTTTTCCCAAGCTACTGTACACAGATAGAAGTGTGCAAAGTCTGCCCTTGTGTTTCTGTCATTAGTGGCCTGTGCTCTGTGATATCCTGCGTTACAAGTCTCTCACTGTCAGAAAAGAAAGTGTTTCCTTGAGTGAGGGAGAGTCTGGACCACCAGAAACAAGTCAGTTGAAGCAGAAGTCTGGAGGGGCTGTCTGGCCTCAGGCTCCAAAGGAAGACCAGGATTTGCTGTTGGTGAATAGCTCAGGCAGACTACAAGGACTATGTTCAAACGTTTGTTTCAAAAACAAACAAACCTGTAATTCTTACATGTTATTGGGTAAGAAATTCTTGCTCTATGCCTGTGCTCATTGCTTTAAAACCAAACTCATTTCTGAAAACTGTTGTTAGGAAACCATGTTATTAGGAAAGAGCAGGATGAATTCATCCAGGTAATAAGAGTGTTGGTTTCAGGGTAGGAGAGAGAAGAGGCTCATGGTGGTGAAAATGGAGTTATACATAGGTCTGCACCTGGCAATTTGCTTGAGAAATCCAGAGCTAGGAACACTGGGTCTCTCTGCATCAGCAAAGCTTTGGAATGTGGGAGACTGAGTTTGGATACAACCAGACTAAGCTGATGTCTCACCAGAGAACAGACATCAAGCCTCCTGCGGCAACTTGTGCTTCTAGTTAGTATTCCAGTTAGTATATTCCAGTTAGTATCTCCTCATATATTGCTCTCCAAAAGAAGAGTGACATCTCATCTTTACAAGAAGCACACATCTTGACTGGAAAAAATCAGAAGTCTAGCTCTCTCTCACTGATCCTGCACATCGGAAAAAGCAAAATGGGAAAAGTTCTACTCGAATCCCTTGGAGGTTACCCTAGAGTATCAGTCCTACTGTGAAAGCTGAAGTCAAACACAAGGTTGGGTTTTTTTGTAAGAGTTTGTAGTTTCAGGCTATGCTTGGATTCATTGCAGAACTGAAAACCCGCTTTTTCCAACCGATCGTCCTGCAAAGTCATACTGAAACCAAAAAATACTGTGTACTTTGGCAGAGATATTACCAGCCATAAAGATCTGGCAACTGCAACCTGTGTAACAATCTTGCTAATTGTATTTAAATTGGAGTGGATCAACCCTTCTAACACTGAATAAAGAACTTTAATTTTCCCGAGGAGAAAAGCAGATAGGAGGCTGGATGTTTACAGGTGAGCAGGGTTTTAACAAGGGTTTCTGCAATGAGATTTGACACCAGGTTAACTATTCCCATTTGCTATGTGGGTGCAAGTTATTAGATTGCATAAAGTAAAAGACGGTATAAAGTTAAACTCTGTAGTAACCCCACAATAATTCATGTGCAAACACATCTTAAAGATCTGTTTTTACCTCATAATCATTCATATGTTAACAGTTTTATGTGAGAATAATTACTTTTCCTCTTGTTCAGCTTTTTCCACATCCTTGGAATATTAAGCTAATTCATGAAAAAAAGGTCTTCTTATATATATGGATATATAATGGTGTATATATAAGAAAGGGTTGGTAGCACTTTAACTTCCTGCTTTTCTACTGGCTGGTGGCAGCACATTAAATATCCTGCAGAAATTAAATTAGAAAAATGTCTTAAGATCAAAGGAACTCCTAAGTTACAATATCTGGGAACAAAGTGGGTCATTGAAGGTCAGTAAACATTCTTTCTGTAAAACTAAGGGTCCCAGGTTATTTTTAAGATCGCCTCCTTACGTCGGAGTGGATTTTTAGTGGGAATATATGGCATATTCTGATAATACAGAAACCTGAGATGACTTAAAGATTAATAGTGTTATTCTTCATAGCAAATTTACCTCAAATAGAAGAATTGTACATCATTTAATACACAGTGTTCATGCCCAGTTAGTAGCATTATAGGTGTTATTAATTGTAAAATCCTGTTAGTACACAGCGGTATCCTTCAGTAAATTCCAGCAAAGTGAATTCTGGAATGACGATAGCACTGCCTGTGCCTGGTTATAAATCAGATTTCTAGGTGTCTGGGAATTACTCATGTGGTTTAAGTGGCTTGGGTTTATATTGTTTTATTGCTTATTTGGCCCAATTTGAACATGCAAGCTTTCCCTCAGAGGGTGGTTCTCTGTGCACTGTATTATTAAAACAGTTGGCAACTTCTTAAAGGTTTAGATGTTACTCGAAGAGCTTACAAGAGTTGAAGGCTTTTAGTAAAATAATTAGGTAGAGTGTAATTTCATTTTAAATACTACTATCCCAGGGAGTTTAATAAGTTGACCTTGATTTCACCCTGATGAGAGAAGGAGGGAAGAGTTTTCTTCAAAGTGTTTCTAACTAAAATATAAGACACAAACAGACACCTAAATGGTTAGGCCTTTTATATACTGAATAATTCTGCCTGAAAACGGATACTGCATCTGTTATGTCACAGTGCTGTGATCAGAAGCTTCTGTAATGCAAAATCTTTACATAGCCTTTATTTTAAATAATTGGGAAGATCGTTAAGATGATAAAGAAAATAGATTAGTAATTTTATCTGTCTTAGGGCATGCATCTAGGATTCCCAGAGAGGAATCTTAGCCTGTGTACATCTCTTGATTTACCAAAAATGCTGTTTGAGAGGGAAGACAAAGAGCACCTGGGAGCCACTGAAGCTGAATGAATCACATCTGGCTTTCAAATAAATGCTGCACTATGAAAAACCAGCTATGAGGTAACCTCCTACTTCTCATGGGTGAGGCTGGCCAGGGGTAGAACGTTGTCTTTCTCAGCCTAAATAATAAGGAGGGCAATTTAGGATTCCTTAATGAAATTGATTTGTGTGAATATATGCTATACTATAAAGCTTTCTGTACTAATTTATTTTATTTTTGTATGTAAAGTAATGGTTATCCCATTAATCTGCTAGGGATGGATTTTATCAGAGTATAAATAGAAAGTGCAGGGCCTATGAATGTGCTTACTTTTGAACAAGTAGTATATTTTTACTTAACCACAAAGTAAATACATATTTAGAGGAAGGCTACTGATACAGTATTTATTTAACTTTTAAAAAATGCCTGTCAACAGAGGGATTAATTTAATTCTGCTTTTGAAAGAGAGGAGATATTTAATGGTGTTAACAAGAACTGTTATGTTTATTTCACAAAATACAATAATTGCAAATTCATGTTACATTTTCACACACCTTTGTTGAAATCTATTTTACCCCTATTACCATATATTGGATGAATTTTGTGTTAAATAACCTGTCAATTGGAAAAAAGTGAGCCAGAGATAGTACCTATTTTTTTTTTTTACTGACCTGCAAAAGATTGGATTTTTCTTGTGGGATACCCCACTTCAAATTCAGGATTTCAGATGATAGTTAAAAAGTAGATGTAGACTAAGGACAATAATTTAGAATTAAAAAAAAACCAAAAAAACAACCCAACAGGAAAAAGATAACATTTGTTAATCTTTCACATATTAAATAAACTCTTCATGAGCAGAAAAACAGAATGGAATTAAGTCCTTTTGTACGAGCTGCAAGGTAAAAGCACGAAATTATTTACCATATATTTAATGTCTGATATAGTTGAAATACTTCCATGTAAATATGTACAGCCCAAAACTATTCTTTCCTGTATTTAGTACCCCTATAACAGTCTTAAAATGTCAGATTTTTAAAATGCTCTATTTCTCAAAGCAAATCTGTTCAATTTGCAAAGGCAAGTAGACTTTCTACATGGAAGACTTTGCTAATAGTTTTCATATGCCTTAATATTTGAATTGACTCACTTAGATACTCAGTTTTGTTTACCTAGTAAGTGAAAGGCTGACAGTGTTGTAAATCATACCTTGAAATGGGGCCACTACCACCTGCTAGCCCTTGCTATAGCCTTTAATACAGAAACACTTTCAAAGGGACAAATGGACAATGGTGATCAACAAAGTTAATTTAGCTTCCATAGAAATTAGAATTCTTAAAAATCAAGTGAGCAAGATTAGTGTCACTTCTATTCCTGGTGGGTTTTCACTCCAGGTAGTACTGTCAGAGGTAGCAGTTTTTTTCTCTTTCAGTTTTTTGCAGCCTGAAAAGTAAACTGAGTGGCCACTGAGCAACCAACTAAAATCTGCATCTAGACAATAATCTGATTTGGATGATTTGGTAAAACATTTGTTTCTCTGATGCTCCAGACTTTTGTTGAAAACAAAATTGAGTTCTTGAGATTGCAAAGGTGATCTGGAAAATATTAAATCTACATAAACAAAGGAAGGAACTCTGAGGTGCTTAGATCCTATGATAATGCATGCAATATGAAGTACTTGACCTGCGCAGTGGTATCAAACCAAGCCTGAAGACAGCCTAAAACAATGGCTTGAAGCAGTTCCTGCTCATTTGAAAGAGTTGTTAACTTTGAAGCTGAATGAGAATGTTGCCAGCACTCTTAATTATTTCACTGCCAAGAGAGAAGTGAATGATCATGCTAGGACAATGTATTCTTCATGCTTCCTCATTTAGCAATAGGATCAAAACAAATTCCGTGTTTGAGGTCAGAATAAAAATTATCTTAAGATGTTCTTCAACTTAATATCCACGGGTGGGATTAATTTCACCAAATTTTTGGTGTCTAGAGCTCTCACTTGTATATCTAAGCTAGTCATCTGGGCTCCTTCAGTATCACTTATCATAAATGTTAGTATTTAAAGTAGTTTGTGCCCCTGCTCCCACCTAACAACACTCCATGGATGACATCCCTGAACAGATGTTCACAGTGGAGACAGTGACAAGGTAGGCTAGAGAAATCCTGCACTAAAAGTCTGCCATCAAAAATTCAGCTTTGTGCAGCTGGGGATTGGCAGGGACAGAGGGCTTTGACAGGTAGTGACTGCTACTTTCTTTCACTTGCCCACCTTTAGTAGTAGCAGTTATGTGTCAACCATATTCCAGACAACAGCTGGTCAACTCCCATCCACTCTTCACTGAATGATAAACTAAACTCGGGTTTAATTTTTAAAGGAGCCAGACCTGAGCCATAAAGGGAACCTAAAAAAGGAAAATGTTAAGTCTGAAATTGGTGTTTTAAATAAATGTGGAAGTGGGAACTGGACGTGTTGCTTTTCCTTAGCTTCACTAGTTAGACATTTAGTCTACTTCCTTTCCCTTTCTCATACTGGTTGCAATTAGGAAGGAACCTATACCTTGACAACTAGTAGGAGTCTAGAGAACTTCTACTGTAGGTATTATCAAATTTGGATTAGACACTTTGAACACTCCCCGCAGTAAACAAGTAAAATCTGTGGGTTTTGCCTTTGAAAATGTGACTCATCTGCTCAGCAGTCAGATGCAGCCCTGGTAGTTCATACGACTCAGCTGGAGCCCAGTCTGAAACATCAGTAGAACATCCTGTCTGGCTGAGAGATGCATAAACACTGCTTACTGAATAGGATTTAATCTAATGTTGATCTTCACGCAGTTGGCGATACCATATGTTTTTGTGTTTTAATGGTTATCCTGTTTATCTCATCTTTCTGACCTAAGTCCAAATCCTTCTGCTGAATAGGTGTCTTAATAATACTAGCTGAAATTTAAAGATCAGAAAGGCTTAATCATTAATATGCATTAGTCTAACTGGCCTCAAGATTTTATATTAGCCTCATGTCCTCTCTGTAGAGTTCCTCTCTTTCTTGGATTTGCTTTCATTCTACTTGTTGAAAATTTGTGGTAAAGTTAGGCATTTTACTGAAGACCTATTTTTTTTCTGGATGATGTAGGCATGCTGTTTTCATTGATTACAGTACAAATTCTAATCAGATCAACAGAAGAGGGAAGAATTAATCTCTCTGAACACGTACTCTTCAGGCTTGGCATTCTGTGCACTTTACTTTTGTGGAATACTACACGACTTTGAAAAGCTTTAAAAATATAATGGTTTATGGAAAAGCTGTCTTGGTGTGTCACTAACAGAATACTTCAACAATATAGGTAATTTTTTTTAAGTCACAGGCAATTGAAATATTCTTTATGGTCAAAGAAAATGCTGCATGTGAGAGCTACTGAAGTCTTGGTCTATTTTCAATAGCTTGTGAGAAAGTGAGTCAATGTTTAATGGGAAGCTGGCTAGAATTTCAGATAGGGTTGCAGAAGATGCCATTTCCCAGCCCCTGGGGCTTTTGAAAGTCCACAAATGATAGGGCAAATTCCTCCTTTGGCATTGGTCTTTAATGTATTGATCCTAAAATAGGCCCAGCCTAAGTACCACCATAGCAGATGTCTGTCACAGAGCATTATGAATTTCATGTGCACAATTGCTGTTTGTTATCAGCTGAAGGGTATTAATAAAACATGTAAAATAAGCACATTACCATAAACAGGAAGGAATCTTAGACAAACCCAAGACTTTCCTCACATCACATTTCTCAGCTTATCCATACTCTCTTGCTTTTTTCCATTTTCTTCTCTGTTTTGCTGTTGGTTTGATGATTTTTTATTTTTGTTTATTGCAACATTTTAGCTGAAACATATGCAGTTATCTATATACAAGGTATATCTTCTATATCTATGTAATGTCTTTATTTTCACTGTTTTAGGGCCATTATCTCATGTCCATCTTCCTTCTTTTTCCTTTTCAACTGTTTTTCTTGTGAACATGCAGGGCTCAAATAGCAGAGCCACAAAGGTGGCTTTCCTTTCACATACTTTTCCAGAGTTAGTATTATTTTTTTTTTCAAATAATACTTCTAAAATTCTTTGATAGCAATAATTTGAACAACAATGCTTTAATTGTGAATCTTTAGGGCTACAAACAAACAGCAATCAAAAACTTCAGAAATCAAACTGCAGTGAAACCTGCCCATATTCTGTTTGCAAAGTACATCTTCTATGGAAATTACCTGACTATGAAGAGTGAGATTTTATTGTTCTTGTTCTTGGGAACTGCTAGGGAAATAGCTGAGATCTCAAGAGACCTCTCTCAAAAGGGAAGAGGCTTAGCTATTGAGAGGAGCAGAATGTACCAAAGAGGTACAAAGTTTCTCTAGATACCTACTTCAGGCCTGTAAAGGAAGACTCCATGAGCCCATTTTTAAAAAATATAAATACTACATATTTTTTAATAAAAACTGTATGTACTGGAGAATCTGATTTTTTTGACTATGCATTCCCAAATGTGAGGAGAAAGGGAAAATAATTTGGGAAAATAAAGTTCATATTAATCAGGGCATAAGAAACATTTAACGACTGGAAAATAGAATCTTTTTTAAAAAATGCATGAAAATGGAAGCTGTGCACAATAAGTTCACAATGGGTTTTCTTAAAGACACATCCTTTATCTTAAAAAGTCGGGGAGTCATTGTAGTGTTTATAGGAAACAGGCAAATGAAACTGCACTACATAAATATTACCTTGAAAAATATGCAGAGAGGGAATTGTTCTTGAGCTTAACTGAAAACTGTCCAAAACGAAAAAAATAGGTGGCACTTCCCTCACGCTGATTTGACTTTCCATCATACAGTTCACAGGCTCCCATTCAGGACTCCCATTTGAGGAGTCTCACTAAGAGTTAGAAATATATCTAAGAGTTTGTGGAACCATAACCCTTTGGATCAGTCACGTGAAGATCCAGTCTTGGATTTTGCCCTTGTTTATTTCTATGCAACTGAAAGTTTAATTAAGTTAATAATTGCTTACACATGTAATGAAGATTGAATCTGAAACCAAAAAAGGTTTGTTTGCTCTATCATAACTGTTCAAAAATGTTATATTGTGGTGGAGGAAGCTTTAATTATTGTAAGAAAGTTCAACAGGTTTAGAAAACATCTTCTGGACAAAGACCTGGTGGAGAATGTGAACTGTTAACTTTTGCATGTTAAATTGCTTATGAAATATTTTGAACATAGTTAAGCTTATCATAGGCTTGGGGTTTTAATAAGCTTCCAGACTTGTTCCTTGGGGGGAACAGATGTATTTTTCAGTGGTCAGCCAAATATTCTCTCTTTTCTTTGACAATCATTATGTCTTTCACGAAACTCTATTGTGCTCCATTGCTGGGCTTTTATTTTTTTCTGAATTCCACTGCTCTATCTTTACGTGTAATGTTTTTATGTTTAACTTAGATGGGCATGGGTAACAAGACAGTGAGTGTGCAGCAAGATTAGTGCACCTATAAAATGCACTTCATTATAATCATAAATGTATTTTACATTGTTATATGTTTTTCTTTCTTTAGCTACTGCTACTTTTCATGTGGAGAGCAATGCGTGCTGAGCCAGAAGACATGTTCTTAAGAAGCCGACCTTTGTTTTGGACTAAGTTTTGGTTTTCCGTGTGACCACCGGTAGGTAGGACGGAGACGGTGATTCAGGGTCAAAAAAGGAAGAAGAGGCTTTGGCAGGCAGGCTGGGAAGTTGGATGGCACAGCGGGCATAGCAGTAGCAGCCCAGGCTCTGAGGGAAGAAATTGGGACGGTGTGTGAATGCAAGAGGATGCTTGGAGCCCTCCAGACTTCACAGGGAAGGGTGAAGCATCCAGATTTAATCCGCTGATTTTCTTTCGAGAAGCTGTCTTCCTCATCGAGCCAAACTGCTAAAAACCTACGTAGCTGCCAAACAGCGGAACAGATGCGCGTCTGCAAGCTTGGAAGCAGGATCATGAATCAAAAACTTGTCATTTAACACTCCTGACCTGCGCTTTCCCTATCCTCTCACTTCCCTGGCTGTGGGGAGGAAAGGTCAAGAGTTGATGCCTCCGTGCAAATGGGAAACATGTCAAGGGGTGTGCAGGAGCAAGTACTTTGTCTTCCTTTGTTGAAAAGCAGGAAAGACAGCTAGGCAGAGGCAGTTCCCACACGGTCTCCCCTGGCACAGGGTATCCCAAGGGGAGGTGGACAGCTGTCCCGGAGGACAGCGGATGCCCCGAGGGCCCTGGAGCTGCGCGCCTCCGTGCCGGGGCTGGCAGCCCTTCCCTCAGGGAGGAGGGTGGGCTTTGGATCTCCGCAGAGGCCAGAGAGCACAGGGCAGGGCCGAGAGCCGGCTATCGCCGCGCGTGTGGGTGTGAGGCTGTGCGTGTGCGGCGAGGGGTGCGCGTTTTGGGGCGGCTTCCCTTTATCTCGTTGTTGTTTGCAAACGGCCGGGGCCGGAGTTTCAGACTTTTCCCCCTCGCCCAGCTCGGGCGGGACACCGCTGGGCGCAGCTGTCCTGCCTCGTGGGGAGCGGGCAGGGCCCGGGAGCGGGGCCAGGGGCTTGTTTACCGCTCTGCGCGCCGAGGGCAGTGCGCGGTACCTGTGTGCAGGCTCGGGGCGCTCTCCCGCCTCCCGCCCCCTTCCCGGCGGCCGTTAACCGCTGACTTCCAGCCTCCCCCTCCCCGGGCGGCC
>WBNO01004132.1:121342-136046 GCA_013400575.1 Peucedramus taeniatus
GGCCCAGCCCCCGGCGGCGGCGGAGGCCCCCGGGAGCCCAGGCTGCCCCGGGAGCGCTGCGATGCCGGAGCCCCCCGAGGGCGGCTGGGGCTGGGTGGTGATGCTGGCCGCCATGTGGTGCAACGGCGCCGTCTTCGGCATTCAGAACTCATGCGGGGTCCTCTTCGTCTCCATGCTCCGGCTCTTCGGCAGCAGCGACGACAAGCAGCTGGTCTTCAAAACAGGTGAGGGGCGGCCGGGAAAGGGGTCGGGGCGGCTTCCAGCCTGCTCCGCCTCGGGCCTTCCCCGCCTGCAGTCCGGGCGCAGGAGGTGTCCCGGCCGGGGGCTCTCGCTGCCGTCAGAGCCCTGAGGGGCCGCAGGAGCGAGACCCTTCTGGAGGGCCGGGCCGGAGCCTGCTGGGGCGCTCGGGAATGCCCCCGAGGGGAAGGGCGGCTCCCCCTGCCGGGGTCCGCGCTCGCAGCCCTGCCCCCCGGGCAGCGACCTCCGGGGTGTCGGGGGAGAAGCTGCGGGAGAAGAGCAGGTGTGCTCTCGCTTCTTCCACACCTGGATCTTTAGGCATCCGCTGTCGTGCATTATGGGTTACAATGCACACTTCTGGTCGCTGAAACCTTTATTCCCCTGCTCCCGTTAACCTAAAGGTTAGTCTAAATGATCACTTAAGAGTGTGGTATAGTGACACTTAAAATATGTCGAGAATGGGCTTGACAGTTGCCAAACCCAGCATTTTGATGTGCAGATTTACTGCTGCAACCAGTGTCACAAAACTCACCAGTGAAGTTGGTGATATTTACTAAACTTTAGACATTAACAGTACTCTCACATGTTACTGATCTAAAGCACATTAGACATGTAAGTGTTAATTAGTTGAAAGGGGAGCATGCATTTTGTTTTATTTTATGTAAGTTTTCTGTGGAAAGTGTCTTGTGCCCTGACTTTGTAAGTTGAGGAAATGCAGTTTTTGGCTCTTGGAATAATAAAGGAACAGAATTAAAATTATATTTTATTATAGTAAATAATAAAGTTGACTTACATAAAGGATAGCTTCGTGTTAAATTATTAAAATTAAATACTGAAAAATAAACACTGTCTTTTATGTTTGTGTTCCTTTCTTAAAACACGGTCTAGCTTTGCAGAGTCGTAAGCCTTTTCGAAAACCTTTTCAGTACAGAGTGGGTGTTACAGACCTTTTGAAATTTATGTCTTCCTTAACACTTGCATAAGTGGGCCTAAAGATGAGATGTTAAGACATAGAAGCTAATTTCTCTCCTGCAGCTTAATAACTATTTTTGTCTGAAGTAGAAAACCAGGGCAGGTGTTTAGACTGAAGTAGGAGAGCTGAAAAGCTGTGGTAGAGCTTTAAGTGATGTTCTCTCCGGCATTTGAGATGTTGCAGTGATATACAAGGTGTATTCCCCAGTGTTCTTGAGCTAGGAAGATGGGAAGCTACATCTGCCCATCATGTTGGGCAGTGCCTGTTTCTCAGAAGGGAAATGCTCATCCAGAAGTAGGTGCCTAGGCTCCTTAGCCTGCACAGGAGAAGAATGAGATTCAGAGATCGTGCTGTGAACATTTGCATACTGACCTGGGAGCCCCTGGCCAGTCAGAAATGCAGAAGCAAATGCCTGGCTGATACTCTGCCTGTTCATTGTACGGAAGTGTAAAAATTGCTTTTTCTGAGTATCTGGTTCAGTAGTAACAGTCTCTTAATAATTATTGTGTTGTACTGAAAAAATAAAAAAGGTCTTTAGGTGGTAGTGCAATAGTCAAAATAATCGACAAGAGAAAGAGTGAAATTATCTCCTACCTTCCAGAAGGGTAATTGCACCACTGGTGTCTGTGAGGAGAGATTGTGGGTGTGCTCCACTCATGTTTTTGAAAATTCGCCCAACTGCAGAAAACAGTGGGGGGGGCGGGGGGGGGGGGAACGGAGCCTGGCTTTAGAGCCTAGTTGTTTTGCATGCTGCTTAGAAGAGCAGGAGGAGTTCTGAGTCCTGGATATAGCCAGCACCTCCTGTATTGCTTTTTAAGTGATGTGAGGGGAAAATAAAAAAAGTTAAAAAGTTACAGTTGCACTTTTTTTCAGTTTGTTTTGCTTTGTCAGATGTACTCTCGTTTGGGTAATGCAGAAAGCGCTAATTTTGTGGCTTTTTTTTTTTTTTTTTTTTTTTTTTTATCCAAATGGGTTCAAATTGGGGGAAATATTGCAAGATAGCTGCCTTGACTAGATGGCTTGTGTGCACGTGAAGGAGGACTGCAAATACATGGAGTCTCCTGTAAACAAGAGCACAGCAGATAAAAATCGTTTCTTTCCTTTTAATGCCTGAAAGTACCTTGATGAGTTGGGGTACTGGAAGGGAAAAGTCACTATGATTTTAGTGTTAGAGAAAAGTCTAGCCTGATTGTTCCCATGGTATTGATTCAAATACTTAATCTGCTGAGTCTCTTGTGTTTGGACTGATTGCAACGCAAACCTGGCAGTGGTAACTGAGTTAGTCAAGTTTAATGAATTGGAAAACTGGAATTTGTAATGAAAGTTTTCTTGCTGTGGGGCTTTGCTTTGGAAAGCAAAGTTTAATAGTCTAATAGTTCTGGAAGAAAATGATTTCTCTAATATCTGAAATGCTGATTTTTTGAGAGGCACGAGTACTCCAGGTAGTTTCTTTAAGGACCCCAGGTGTCTGTGGAATTTTGCAGTTGATCCACAGTATCAACAAAATCAGGTCTGTTTGTGGTTTTTTTTTTTTTTTTTTTTTTTTTTTTTTTTTTTTTTTTTTTTTTTTTTTTTTTTTTTTTTTTCTAGAGGATTATTTAGCTGTTGCCAAGAGCACATGTGTTGCCAGAGATTTTTGTGTGCCTTCTCTTTTGGGACCAGTCAGTAGTCGTTTCTTGTCTGGTGTTTTTCCTGAAAAGAGGAATGAAGTAGGTTATAATAAAAGCTGCTTTTGGTACCTCTTTACATCTTGTAATATCTTAAAAGTCAATGCAAGGCAAAATGGAAAGGCACTAAATATCGTAGTCTATGCTATTTTTGTTAGTGTTAGTAGATGGGCGGGTGTTTATCAGTGTGAAAGGCAAAAAGGGAGGAAGCAGAATGGAGGAAGATGTAGTCAAGAAGTGACTCTGCCTTGCAGATGAGGAGTGGAAGGAACCAAAAGTATGAGCAAGGCAGTTTACAGCATGCAGCATCAGCACTGGATAAATAAGATAAAGAACTATAATGAACATTGTTGCTGGATTTAGGAGTATTAATGGAAAAACTTGTGGGTCACAGAGGGTTCAAAAATTCCTTCAAGGAATTTTTATGAAAAAAAATTGAATATAGCTAGTACACAGTATTTTGGTATTTATACTAGCAAAAAACTAATTTATGTAGTGCACTATAGAAGCAATTCCATTGTTTCCTTGAGTAGCCATTTTTTGTTAAAAAATGAATTGATTCACAGCTCCAGAAGAGGAAGAGCCCCTAGTGTAAGTATAAAACTTCTAGAAAGCTGTGCCTGAAGTCTCAGGAAACTACTCTGTTCATTGTTTATAGTTCATTGTGTTTGGGGAATGAGTTGGGTGGAAAAAAACAATGTCAATGAAGTACAGGAGGCTCATGCTCCTTGGAAATAGGGTGGACCTAGCTGGCCTCTAGTGTTCAAATGCAATTGTAGTCTGATCACCCTTGAAGGGAAAGGATTTGGTCCAGACCAGTCCAGGGTCTGACAGGAAGAGCACTTGATATTTTTCCCCACTGGAATTGTCACAGGGGGATGAGCAGCACTGAGCCAGTCCCGTTGTTATCTCAGAGATTTGTGTGAGCCCCATCTAGTGCTGTGTTTTGCACTTTTGATAGTTGCCTCTGTTATACAGGTTTTTATGTGCGTATGTACCCATACTTGTTTTCAAAAGGCAAATAAATTCTGTGATACTAGTGGCAACAGAGATAAAAATGGTAGGTTTCATTTAAAAAAAAGTCAGATAAAATTACTAGTTCCACTACTGTAATTGCTCCTTGTTCTATGTTTTGCAATGTTTGCAGTTGTTCTGTGATTTGCAGTGCTGGTTCTGTGACTCTACTGGCTTATTCTCTCATGTACAAGTATTGAGTACACCTGTGCCTACAGGTATCACCTGCACAGGGAGTATGTACTGCTCTCAGAGTTCTGCACCCACGTGTTTGCTTTGTTAACCAGTGTTCCTGGAAAACACCACCTCACCTTGCCTGGACTGGTTATCTGTGTGCTTGTATGCCTCTGGGTTTGGCTTTCTTAGGTGCAGCCTTTGGTGACATATCTGGATATCAGGATGATTGATTGGCTGGCTCAACACTATTGGCACCATCACAACTCTTGGCCCTGGATTGTTTGATAGGGTAGGGAGGAGAATTCTGATTTTACTTTCACATTCAGGTTGTAATTCAGATACTGAGAAGATAATGTTGAATGACTACAAAGATCTACAAGAGAATTTCACAGGACAGTTTGATGTTTTCCTTTACTCTTTTCTTGAATCTTTTGATTTCTTCCTGCATTTTCCTCCAGAAAAAAAGACCATCAGCAGTTTTGATATAACTCAAGTCCTTGTTGTGTAACTGTCCTTCAGAATCACACTTATGTTTCTAAATCTATGGGCTGCTGTATCCAGTAAACTGGGAACCTTGGCAGGCTGGATCTGTGTCATGGGGCTTATGAGAGAGCAACTGACTTTTCTTTTTAAGAAGTAGTAAGTCAAATTTGGAAGGCAGAAGTTATCAGAGTACACAAGTATAATTTGTGTGAGGTGAAAGGAAGTGTACTACTGTGTAACATCTTGGTCAATAAGGATTACATTGCAGTGGAGGATGTAGTTCCACAATAAGCTGGACTTCAGTTTTGAACAAAAAAAGAGCTACACAAGGAAACAATGGAATCGCTTATATAGTGCACATGATTATCAGTGCTGCTGTAGTCTGCTTTCCTTCTTGTGTTTGTGTGGCTACAGAGCAGCAAACCAACAGTGAGTTCTAACCTGATATATAGTGTTTCATTTTATTCAGTCATTTTTGTACTCCTTTGACCTGGCGTTATGATTATAAATACCTATGTAAATGAAGATTCTGGAGTAGTTGATGTGATGATTGGGTCAAACTGGAAAGTTGAAAGTAATTTCTGTAGTATACTGTCCAGACTGACTAATTCCATTACTGTTTATGCATACACACATGCAATGTCTTCATACCTTTGGAGCATTTCTCTTGTAGTCTTGTCAACTACTCTGCAGAGTGATTACTTAGATTGTCTTCTCTTGGTTTTTTTGGTTTTTTTTTTCCTTATATTAAATTTCACATTGGTTAGGTTCTTCCTGTTCCAACTGCAGGTTAACTTGCAACAAACAGCTTTGTTAGGGAGAACAATCTTCCTAATATGTCTGAAAGCTAGTTACCAGTTAATTTCTGTGGTTTTCTTTAGAGGCACTACTTGAATTTCATAGTGATGAAACATCCCTATAGAATTCTGAAGATGATTGGCAATTGTCACTGCTCTGCATTAAATCCACATGCCTCAAGTTATGAGCTCTGGTGTGCTGCCTGTCAGACAAAACAATATCCTCTAAAATCTCCTTCATACAAATCCACTGAAATACTAAGTTTTACTGGACTCTATTTGTGATAGTTTTGTTGCATGGGATACCTTTCATACTGCCAATGTTACTACTTTGTCAATGTCTCTGTTGCTCCAACTCTCTGTAATGTAGAGAAGAAAGATACTGTGTCATGTTACAAAATGAGGCTTTGCTGTTCTCTGGCATGAGTGATGTACTATGATGACATTGTGCTGTCTATTTTGCATTATTTACATAAAAGAATGTTTTTCTTGCTGCTTATTATTAGTACCTGCAGTCAGTGAAGCTTAGTTGACTTTGAAGTTTTCCAGTGTGTGTTACTCCTTGCTCTTCAACTTTGTTTTGTTTAATTGGTCCCTGTAGTCTGTTCAATGCCATCTTACTCATCCATATTTTGGCTACCTTTCTTTGAGGTTTCTCAGATCCCTTCCTCATTTTTGAGTTGCCTTAAAGAACTGCTGTTTAAAGGGGAAGTTAGTGAAATATCTATTAATAAACCTTTTCTTAGACTTAGCAAGATGTATCTATGCTTAGTGTTTGCCTACCCATAAACATGATTTCATCTTTCAACACAGTCTGCTTGCCTCTGGACACTTTCTGTTTCCTGATAATGTTCAGTCTCTTTTATTGTGATTTCTTTAGCCTCTTGAAAGGAATGTTATTGAAGGCCATCTTGAAGTTTAAATATTATTGATTTCTCTTTCTGTTATTGAGTTACTAGTCTTGTATGAAGCACTGTTCTTAAACTATGGTAGCATAATATGTCTATTTACTCTTAGCCATTTTGCGTTAATTAGTGATAATAACAAACTGTGGCCTCTAGTTGGAGCAATGTCTACTAGAGGAAGCATCTAAGGACCTTGCCCAGTTGGGTTTTGATCCAAGGATGGACACTCCACAGCCTCCAAAGTGCCAATGTTTGACAACTGTGAGCAAAGAAGATTTTTCTTACCTTTAAATGGAATTTTCTCTATTTCAAATTTGTCCATTGCTTCTTGCTTCTTGTCAGAATACCACTGAGAAGAGTTTGGTTTGGTCTCTTCACATCCTCTCATGGGGTATTTGTGCATGCTGAGATTGTCCCCTGCAGCCTTTCCTGCTTGAACCTAACCAACATCACCTCTCAGCCTCTCATCGTGTGTCAGATGCTCCAGTTCCCTTGTCTTTGCAGCCCTTTGCTGGATTCACAGTAGTAATCAGGCTGCCTGCTCCACCTTTGGCACTGTTGGTGTTTCAGGCTTTTCATGCTTGAAGGTCTCAGAGAAGGTAAAGTCAATCCATTGTCACCTCCAGTGTCATGCATTGTGCTGACCCCCTCCCACATTTCCCTCACCTGGTAACATAAATACTGCACCAGCACACTCCTCCTCAGGTGTCTGAGTGCCTGCTGCCTGCCACGCTCTTTTAATAAGATTCTAGACATCAAAGATCATGCTTTGAAATGAGAAAAATATTCAGAAAATTCTAACTTTTATTGCTGTGTATTGTTAAGGAAAATAAAGATTTTCAATAAACATTCATCTATGTTTCATTCATCAAAGCTCAGCAAGTAATTACCCAATTTGAAATTGCTTCTGCTCTGTGAACTCCAGGGAAGGAGATGCACTGATTATTTGCATCCAAGCTAATGTAGCACTGATAATATAACGGCTTGGTTTTAAAATAGCCCTTGTGTGAAGGAATTATATAGGTTCTTTCTTATGTCTTCCACAGACTTTTTTTTATTCTTTAATTTTGTGAACAAACCGTGTAGCCTTAGACCACTGCAGTTCAACCTTCAGCATATATGTACAGAAAGTACAAGATCACAAGGCAAAGTTTTCAGAATTATCCTGTTTTCATTTCAGAAATCTAATTTATTACAATAACAGCAGCTCTGTTTTAGATATTGCCTTTAATTTTCGTGGGAACTGGATAGGAATGGCTGGTTCTAATAGCTAAGTTAATGGGAGCCCTTTAGTAAAGATGGGACCAATTTAAAAATGATCAGTGCTAGTTCGTTCCCACACACAGGAAGGGATTACTGGGATGTTGAGCTCAGCCTCTTTGTTATCAGCAGCATGTCTATAATCCCATGGAACATAGTGTCACTTAGATTCTAGGGATTTGTACTTAGACTGGAAGTTGTAAAGCAATTTCCTTGCTGCCTTTTTTCTGAGTAAGCTGAAGAAGTGCAATCTTTGGCTGTTTATCTTCTGCAGTGTGCTTTATTCAGCAGAGCTGTACTTTATGTGTATCTTCCAAGTACCCAATAGTTTTTTTTCTTCTTTTGCATTTTTAAGAATATAGATTATAGGAATAATAAGTAATTCAAAACATGTTAACTATTAATTTAATTTTCTTAGTCTCTAGCTGTTGTCCTCTGGGAAATTATTTGTAAAATATGCAGTAAAGATTGTCTTCTGGCTCCTAAACTGGGTTTTAGCCATTTCTTCAAGATGCTTCAATGAAAATATTGCAAATAGCAAATGCATTGAGTAAATAAAATAAGTCTTCCTACTTCATTTTAAAGAAGTATGTTGATATTGGTACCACATAATTTTAGCTGTGTTTTATCAGTGCTGTAACTGAGCAAGGATAAAACACTATGATATAAAGTTCTAAAAAAATTATCTTCAAGCTTTTGCAGTCCTGAATGAATGAGCAGTCCTTTCTTTTGCACCAAAATACAGCTTTCTTAGTGGCAAGTTCATTGTATGAAACCAGGAACAGTGTTCTTGTGTACCAGGTAGGAAAGTTTGTTTTGAAGAAAGAAGAACCCAACCCCCCCCACTTTATTTAACTACAACATCAAAAGAGATTGTTCTAATTAGAGATGTCCTAGTTTTAGCACTTCCTATATTGCATTGAAAGCTTAAGAGTCAAAGAATTCAAGAGGAAAAGAGAAGGTTGGTATTCATTACCAAGTGATCCTGAATGAGTTTTGAGATGGGCTGTATCTTTGGAGACTTTTGTCTGTGTTGTCTCTGGTATCAGCACTTTAAACCTGCCTGTTGTCCTTGGACTGACTTCTGTGACTTTGCCTTGTTTGGTTTCTGTACCCAGGAGTGTACTAGCCATGTGTCTCTTAAGGAGCTGCTTATTCTGCTCTAGATTAGGGTTGGGATGGCAGTGAAGCCACATACAGAGTAAGCAGTTTAGCAGTAAGGCCATCAGTGTAAAACAAACGAATTTGGCTGGTCCAAGGAGGCCTGGAGCTCTTGTCCAAAGAGTCAGAAGCACTAAGTGTGCTTGGGGTACACAGCCACGGCTTTCTAGGACAGCAAATTGATCCTGTGTTTTAACTGGGGTTATGCTGGGGTTGGAACAATCTCAATGGGTTCCACTGGTCAGACTGAGCCTCTTTGTTGTCAGTGTGCTTCAATTTGGTGTATACTGGAGTAGTTTCGACGTGGTTGGAAATGGCTGATGACATCTGCTTCTCTACAGTGCTGCTTGTTTTTATGAGAGGAAGGAAGGTGTGGTAGCGGGGCCTTACCTGAAGATGCTGTTAACCTCGAAGCACATGAGATTGAAATTGAGAGCCTGAACTGTGGTGCATATTTTGGACATGACAATGGTACGTGTCATGGTTCAGAGTAACAGCCTTATTGGAAAGTTGATTTAGTATGGCTAGATAATGTTTTGGGTGTTTTTTTTAATCTTGAGTATACTATTTATATGATGACTTTTGGATTCTCCTTCAATTTATCTGTGAAAGTACTGCCCGTGGCCCCTTGAGTTCATTGGATTAAGTTGTCATGTGTGTGACAAAACTGAAGGTATGTACTTTAAAGAAAGCCTTTATGATTTTGGCACACAAAAGGGAATTTGAAGTTGGCCTTTGTTCTTTTATAACTTCAAGTAATTTCTTACCTTTGAAATATTTACGTAGCTTAGGCTCTTCAAAACCCAGCATTGCATTCCAGACTTGAAAGAAATTAGAACTCTCAACTTATAATTTCTGCCACAGCTGGGTACTGGCAGTGATCTAGAAAATTAAATCAACACTAGGAAGTTTTCTGGAAGCTTAAATGTGCAAGCCTGGGATGTATTTTCTAATCCTATCAGAGTAACCCCATTTTTTACAAATTGAAGCATGAAGCATTATCAGTTTTTTACACCTCTGTACATATCAAAGTATTTTGTTTGTAGTGCAGCAGTTTAATGAATATTTAGTTTCATGCAGTGAAATCACTGACCCTTGAAGGTGTGTGGGGGGACTGGGACAGAACTGGGTAAATTAGTGGAAAGGCTGGAGTAGAACTGCAGAAAATTGATATGGACAATGTCAGTCATTGTATGCAGTCAGAAGTTGAGTCAGCGTGGCCCAGCTCTAGCGTTCTGACTTTTTTTTGCTTTTTCTGATATTAGGCAAAGAAAATAGTATGTTGTGTGCAATTTATGCAACCTCATGCTGGAGTATTGATCTTAGTATATGTGGTTTAAGGCACATAAAGTATGCTGTGCTCAGTCTCTGCATTGAGGTCTATGCCAACAACTGTATACTGTATTAATAACTTTATCTGAAAATGTCAATATTTCAGCAATTGGTCAACATATTTTCAAATATTTTGTAGATAATTTAGCTGTATTTATTAAGGATAATTGTATTGGGAAAATACAGGTTGAGAAAGGTGGATATTCTACAAACTACTATGCTGCTTGTTCTTCGGGATACTGTCTCTGAGCAATTGAGATTTCTTTTCGGCTTATGTGGTATCTCACCAGTATTCCAGGTGCATATTTTCCTGATCAGAGTAGGTAAGAGAGGTGCTATAAACAGTAAACTTAAAACCCAGGTGGAAAATTTTATCATGTCTTTAAAACTGCCTCTATCTGGACCTATGTGGTTGTTCTGGAGTTTCAAACAAAAGAGGATGTGGGTTCTTAATGGGACAGCATTTCTCTAGGTTTTGAGTTAAGGATCAGAATGGAAAAGATAGAAACTTAAAACTTGTAGCAAATTTTCGTATTGAAATTATGTTGCCTTCTGAAGGTGATAAATCTTAGCATTTCTCACAGCTTGCTCTTTATAAGAAGTGTGAATTCTCTGAAATCTGAGTGCCAGTTCTTTGGGGTAGGATCTCAGCCTGAGAGATTGCTGGTCAGTGTTTATTGTGCAGAAGATGGGGATAATAAGAACAGCATTCTTAAAATGAAAAGACTTTCATTATTTTTATCAAGACATTGCTTTAACAAAAGAAGGTTAGGGCTCTGCTTTTTCTTGATCTTTGCAGAGATCTACAGAGTGCTCCAGGAACAGTTCTGGAATTCCTCTTCAACACACTTATTTGTTTTTTTGAAAGACAATTTCTGTGACTAAAATACCACAATTTGGTTCCAGTGGCTTAAAACCTGGTTACTGTTTTTCTTTTGTGTGTTAAACTAAAATATGAAGTAGAGGAGGCTCAGTGGACTCTAAAAGATAATTAGGAGTGGTCATACTTAGAAATGGGTAACAGTAAGGTGGACAAGGTGACCCCAACAGTCACCATGTGCCTGAGCATTATTCAAAAGCTTCTTGAGCTGTGTCAGGCTTGGTGCTGTGACCATTTCTCTGGGGAGCCTGTGCCAGTGCCCAGCCACTGTCAGGGTGAAGAACCTTTTCTTATATCTAACCTAACCCTCCCCTGGCACAGCTTCAGGCCATTCCCTCAGGTCCTGTCCCTGGTCACCAGAGTGAAGAGATCAGTGTCTATTTGTCCTCTTCCCCCATGAGAAAGTTGTAGACTGCTGTGAGGTCTCACCTCAGTCTCCTCCAGGATGAACAAAGTGACCTCAGTCCCCTCTCACGTGGGGCTTCTTCTCTAGACTCTACACTGTCTTTGTGGCCCTCCTTTGGATGCTCTCTAACACTTTATACCTTCTTAGATCGTTGCACTCGAAGCTGCACACAGCTCTTGAGGTGAGGCTGCTCCAGTGCAGAGAAGAGTGGGACAATCCCCTCCCTTTGCTTGGCTGATGATGTTGTATCTGATGGACTCTAGGATATGATTTGCCTTTCAGTTTATTTGCTTTTTATGAATTTTAAATTTCCTGACAGAAAAATCATAGGGGCCATGAATGAACTTTTTCTCTCAGGCTCTCCATGCCCTTATTGCCAAAACTACCACCTATCTTTTGTGCAAAACTCATAGCTTGGGAATGGTGAATTAATTTTAAGGTAATCTTGCCACCAAGTGTGAAATTATGTAATTAAGTCCTTTTTTCTTGAATAAGTGGCTGAAGTGGCCAACCTTTTAGTGAAGTGTTGGGTATAGCTTTGTGTGAAACAGACATCAATTGAGTCGTGGGATTAACATTTTGTGACTGGGGAAGTAAATGAATGTTTAGTGGGAGGCTATGAAGTAGTTACAGAATGGCTTAGCAGTGTTTACACAAAGAGAGTTGAAATGAGTGGAGTTCAGGACTAGAGTAAATGCAGAGGGAAGAAAAAGGAGCCTCCACTTATTGTTAGGGCTGGTGAAGAGGAGATCAAAGGTATCTGCTTATTTTAAAAGTGGGACACCTTGTTAAGCCCCTCTCCATTGAGAATGCTGCATCCACACAGATTTGCTTGTTCATATAAGTGCTTGTCTTCCAAACTGACTTGTACTGCTTCTGATTACAGCTGTGCTTTGTTGGCATTGTTTGCTTTGGCAGTTACTTTTTGTCTTTAGCTACCTCTCCACTTTTTATTAAATAATTTCATAATTCTAAAGCATTTTCCTGTGTGCAATTGGTTTAGCTTAGATGGGCATAGCTTCTGTGAAATTCTGTAAGTGATGAATTTCAGTTTAGTGTAATACAAGGGTACCACAAATATTTTGTGATAGAAGACAGTACCATAGGCTTTTAGAGCCAGTCTGTTCATATGCTTGTCTCCAGTTTAAGGAGAGTTTCAAGTTATACTACTATAGTTACGTTTTTGCCCTCAGTAGTTATATCTGGCCTGTGTTAGAATAATAAATGGGTAAACTATATATAGTTGTTCCTCTCCCTTACCTTTTTTCCCGTTTTTATCTGGGTCACTATAGGAGTGCTGAAGCAAATGTGATGGTGGATTTTTTATTTTATTTTTTTTATTTTATTTTTTTTTTTTTTAATGTTCTGGAAGGCATGATATATACTGAGGTGAGACACAGTCTTCCTAAATGGCACCAGTGCCAGTCATTCAGTGATGCTTGGCATCACACTGTAGCAGTAATGTGCTTCCTCTCTGAAGCAATGCATTACTTTCATTGGTGGTTTGTTTTTTTTGTTGTTGTTTTTTTTTTTTTTTTTTTCTTTAGCTTTGCTCTGCTTGTCTGTGTTTGCTGCACTGGTAGGTTGGGTAACATTTTCAGGCTGTGATGCAAAATACGCAAGAGTGGTGTTACACCTGGAGAAAACTGGCAAGGTGTGGAATTCAGCTGACAGATTATGGTAGATGGAAGTCTGTGGAGTACTTTTAGGGGTTTGTGGAGAGTTACTCAGCTGGGCAGATGCCAGCTTTTAACTTCAGGGTGAGCTGAAATTCTACAGTTAAGCCAAGCTGTGCTGCCTAGATCTCCACTGCCTCTAGTGGGAGCTTTGACTCCTCACTCACACAGGCATCCTCACTCAGGTGCTTTCACATGCAAGTCGAATCCAGCTCCAGGTGTCCTGTAGCCCACCAAGAAGTGCTATCATACCCTTATGAGTATGGGGTACATCTTTGTGGTCTTTGCTTTAACAGTATCTGCAATGACACGCACACCAGTCCCATGCTACTTAGAGGTCACATTTACAAACCTGATTAGTTGGATATTTAGAGGGTTATTGCCAAAGATGTCTCTCATTTGAAGGTTTATCAGAGCCTGATAGGATCAATACGGAAAGCAGTGCCCCGTGGAACTCTTTGATGCTCTGATCTTGTGTGTAGTCAGTAATATAGCTCTATTTGCTGATGGGTCTTCCATGTGATGTTGTATGATCTTCAGCTTCTAATTGCTCTAGAATTTACTTCATGGCATGTGGAAAGCAGGCTGATACTGACTTCATGGCTAACACTTTTGAATGATTCTCAAAAGGTAAATTCATCTTGTATTTGGAACGCTTAAATTCATTTATATAACTCACAACAGTTAGACTGTAATTATAGGTGCTGGATCCATTTCAGCTGTTTCCAAATATGAGGTAGTTATAGGCAGCTTTTCCAGGTATGATTGAGGCCAGTGGTTTCTTGATGAGCAAAGTTAGGCTACAAAGAGGAAGAAAAAAATCCATGTGAAAACATCCAGAAACTGAAGTAATTTACCAACCAGCATCGGTAGACTTGTAAAGCTTGTTCTTGGAGGCAAGATAGAGCTGCTTGGTGTGTCCTCCCCACCCTCCCCCTCCACTGCCCTTTAACCTTTTTGTTTTCAGTTTTGGTCTTGGCACAGTTATAGAGCTGCTGGCATACATAGATGCCAGCCAGTTATGTCCTGTCTCTGGGAGAGGGAATTCATGCTGAGTCCCACATTTGGTAGAAGTTGGAAACTGCAAATCGCTTCCTCTCTGAAGCAGTGCATTGCTTCTCTGAAATTTGTCATGGCAGGACCTAGAGCTTTGCCAAGGTATCTGAGAGATGCCAGTTGGTAGCTGCCATTCAAATTTTTTTTAAGTGTTGGCTGGGCTAATATGCTATTTGAGGCTTTTGTTCATGTGTTAGTTACATCTCAGGAGGATAACCAAATACTTGTAAATGAAATTTGGGATGTTTTTGAGGAGGAAGCTGTCTAATAGGTAAATCATCTAACTAGGTTTTAGGTGGATATATCCAAGTACAAGTGGAATCATTCTGATAATGTTTTTTCTCATTCTAAGGAAACCAAAGTTCTAACAGCAGTTAAAACTTGAAGGTATTTAGCTAGAACAAGAAATTTGTAGTTACTTTTAATTTATGTTGGTATTAGAGGTTAAATAAAACAATAGAAAAATTGAATCTGAAAGCCTAGACATTTTTTGCTATCTCTTGATGTAAAAAAACCTGATTATAATCCCACTGGTACTCACTTTTTTATATGCTCAATATATATTATATATGAAAATGTTTCTATTTTGTTTTTATCATTTATTTATTTATTTAATGTGAATATTCTGCCTTTTTTGTGTTGGGGGGGCTGTGTGTGGTGCTGTGGTTTTTTTTTTTTTT
>WBNO01004133.1:0-17059 GCA_013400575.1 Peucedramus taeniatus
ATACATTGAATTTTGCTTAGAAGAAACTATAACCAAACCTGGCCACCCTCACACTCCTTTTTCAGCTAATGGTCATCTCTTCTGTAAGTGGAAAAATATGGGGGGGGGCATAAAGCTAAGCATAGAGATATATGTCATGTTTATTACACAAGAAAAATTGAATTAATTTTAATCCTGAAAAGATTTGCATAACATTGGTCTATCTTGTACTTCAGATTTAAGTTTTCATTAATACGTCATCTTCCCTCATTTTTCTGTGATTCCTTATAACTGGCTTCAAATAAGTGAAGACATCCTTTTTTTTTCTACCACCTTCCTCCTGACCCATAGGTAAGAATATTTAAATTGATGAGTTATTCTTGCGCAGTTATAAGACATTTCCTCGCAATATCTCATCTATGAACAGAACAAGAAAATTCAGATGTGGTTATCTTAGACTCCAAGGATTAAACCTTTGAATTATGAGAAAGTCTGTCTTCTCTGTTGTCTAGACTAGGCTATTGCATAGTATTTACAAAGAGAAAGAATACAAAAAAACCCACAGCCCTGCAATAAGAATCATATGAAAGATAATTGCAACTTATTTTCCAGTTTTCCTACAACTTTGAAGTACCAAAAGAGCTTGTTATGTTTTAAAAAGAAGCACTATTATATTTCTCTTAGGGGCCTGTCCTCCCTTATTTTTGAAGGAGATGATCCTCTCCCTAGTCCCTAACAAACTAGCTCCTTCGTGATTTATAGATATTCAGTATATACATTCTATATATAATAAGAAAATTTATATTTGCTTAGTTTGCTGATGAAACTCTTCCTTTTCTTCACCCTTAGAAGAAGAGAAATAAATATCACCTTACTGTCTCTAATAGACTGTCAGAAATTGGAATTGAAACAAATGGGCTCTCCAGGACTCTAAAATGCTGAGCCAGGAGTTCAGACTGCTGGAATAGCAGTGGGAGACTATCAGTATCTTCTCCAGAAGAGCTGAAATTCTCTTTTATTTCTTTTAATGGAAATACATTAGAAATATGTTCTATCTTTTAATCTCTAGAAAACATTGGATTAACTCTTTTCTCTCTCGAGTGCAGATCCTTAGGGAAGCCTGCTGTTGACTGTTTCTCAAAGACGGGAATAAAACATCCAATGAAAACAAATCAGAATGTTGTAGAAAAAGATTAAGTACCCAAAAAAATGCACTTTCTCAGTTTACTTATTGATTAGAATAATGCAGTTGTATTTCTATTGCCTTTTTCTTTAAGTTGAACTTTATTCTTGATAAATAAATTTGACTTAACACCTCCCTAGTGATTTTCCTATCCTAAAAATAAAATTCTCAGTCCTTGCTATTGTATGAAGCAAATTAATTCATTGTCCCCGTAAATATAGACTGGGTATGTATGGCTTCTATTTCTGGTGTGACTTACTTTTCTGATTTTCTCAGATGTTTGAAAAGCAAGTATGCCTCTGATCTGTCTCTAGTGTTACAGTGTTAAACTGTCACCAAAAATCACATTTTCCATTGATAAAATTGTAGAGACGGGTAATCAAGCCCATGGCATTACTTTCAGGTACCAAATTGAATTTGCCTGCACAACAGCTAAAAAGCTTTTGGGTTTGGATGTGCAGTGAGCAGATTCGCTATAGAAATCACTGAAGAAGAATACATCTGAAATACCATGGCATCATTTTTTTTACCATAATAATTTCTCAAGGACAGATTATTCTTAAGTTTTAAAATGAAAATCCAATTTTAATGCTAGGCAGGAGCTGTGCAGAAGGAAAAGTGCAAAGCAGATGTACCAACATTTTTCTGGAGCAGATAAAGTACAGAACTGACGCACAGATTCTTTATATATGCCTAGGTCACTAAGCAAAGGGAAGTGAATAGGAGAAGTAAAGAAAAGCTGATGGACTGTGACATTTCTTCTGTTTACATGTCTACTTCACTGACACTTGACAGTTATTAAAGTTGTTCTCATGTTTGAGGGAGTCATTTCCAATTGCCTGTACATGTAAAAGCTTTCAAGAGAAATACAATGTATCACTTGAAGAGTTCCACAATTTAAAGTTTTTCCTATTTAAACCTCTACTTTATACAAATTTGCCAGGCAGAGGCAGTGCACAAGGATTGACTTGTTCTGCCACTTTCCATTTCGGCATCTTTCCTGACTTTTTCTTATGCCCCAGATGCTACATCTTTACATAATGACAGTGAAGAACAAGCACAACATGGCTTTCTCATTTCAAAATAGGTGACGTACCTAATTTCCCTTCGAAAGCACGTGCCTCATTTGACAACATTTTTTTTTTTTGCCAATGCAAAGACAAAGATCCCTGTTCAAAAGGCAGTTGGTAGATGACAGAAATAAAGGATGGCTGAGCTAAATGAGAAAATTACAGATGTAATTTTGAAAAATATAGAAACCAAACATACACAATGCAGATGACACTTCAGGAAATTGCTTCATATTGAACAAAATTCATTCAAGAAGATGCCTACCAACCCATCCTTTCACAAGGATATAGGTGTTAAGATTTGGTTCCAAGTGAAAGTTATAGCATTTAGATGCCATAATGTACTTTCTGTAAAAGGGAGACAATACAGCTGATGTTTCTCCTAGGCTGGATTATTCCCACAGGCTTTAAAGACTTAATAAATGCAGCTGCAGTTTCCATAATTCTGAATTGCACAGGCTTAGCCTAAAAGCTAAAGAGTTTGTGACTGCCTATGCTTCCTACTAGTCTGGAAAATGAATGTTACAGACTCTACACATACATATTTTTTCCTACCAAATAAAAAAGCCAATCCAGTGTGACTTTCATAACAACAACAAACAGAAATGAAATGAATAGCTAAATATTGAATATTGATATATTGGTATCCTGAATACCTAAATCCTTTAACATCTCTCTTTTCTAGCAGCAGCGACTTGGCCTGCACCACTAAGGGTACCATATTGTGCTCATCTGTTTAGAAACAGCCCTGCTAGAGAGTCAAGAGTCAAATAAGTGTCTGGGCTGTTAAAGTGTTAAAATCTGCTGCCTGGGCCTCACTCCTGTCAGTAAAATCAAGTGCTCCTATGGGTCTGTTAATTTGTTGGCACCTTCAGTAAGCTTTCTGTGTAGGGAACAGAATGCAGAAATGTGTTGTGTGTTTTAAAATTTTACCCATTGAGTTGTATTATCCCCAGTTTGTATTATGGGCTGTTCCATGTACCCCCATTGTTCCCTAATGGTTTGTCCCTAAGTTGTTTACTTCTGTGTTTCCCACCATCCCTAATGTCAATCTCCCTCGATGCTGCTTAGTCATTCCCTTGTCTCCACCCTGGCCCTCTGTCTATCACTCAACCTCCCATCCCTCTCATCCAGAACCTTCCCTAGGGGGCGTTGAGTGATTGGGCAGGGGCCAAGTCCCTCCTCCTTAATGTACCCTGATTTGTTGCCCCACATGTTAGTCACCCCTGTTTCCACACCCCAAGTTGACCCCATTGGTTGGTGGACGATCCCCTCCTCTGTTACCACCCCTCTTTTTAAGCAGGTGCACTCACTGTGTGAGCGTCTCTCTGCGGCTGGTTCCCCTGGTGTTCAGAGCTCCCCCTGAGCCCCGCAATAAACTGGACTACAACCCCTGAGGAGAGTCCCTTCCCTTTCCTTCACCACTGTCTGAGCAGTCTGCCCCCTCCGAGGGCGAAAGCCCCAGCCGCCCCCCGGCACACGCGTGCGCTGGGGAGTGTCCCCCGCTGATCACTAGCGTCTGGAGCTGGCTGGGAGCGGTCAAGGAGACCGCAAGGTGGACATGCCGCGACAGAAATGTACTCTAAAATCCATATTGACAAATCTGTTAATTAAATGTCAATCATAAGACCTGTTCAGCTAGACTCTACTTCCAAGCCTATCAGTGTTTCTAGAGTTGAGATGTGAAATAAAAGCACATCAAGGAACAATAAAACCCACACAGTATCACTTTCATTGCATTTTTCATATAGAATCTAATTTTCATACAGAATTTAACTTTCCATTTTCCAGCAACTGAAACCAGTGGGAGATTTTCCTGAACATGCCTAAGGAAAAAGAATGACACTATTCTTGGTGAACTCATTAATCTTTCTCTCTATCAGTATTTAGTCATACAATATCTGGCAGCAAAAAGTCAAAAAGTCTGTGTACAAGATACGGGGGTTTATATGAATCAAGGAGCTGATGTTCAGGAATGAATAACTGAAAAAATAAGGGCATTAAGTGATAGATGTGCCTATGCTTGCATATCCATAGAAAAGATTCCTATTACAGTGCATTTTAAAGGTTATCAAGAGCTACTATTATAGGACAACAAAACTATAATATAGTGCTTTTAAATGCATTTGGACTGCCAAGGAGGTATGATTGGGAAATGTGTCAGAATGACCACTTACTCTAAGATGTCATCCTGGGAGACAATTTGGAGTCTTGGAAGAAAGGAAAAAAGATGAAATCTAAATCAAGTTTTCAATCTATGGAATTGAAGTTCATGTAAGAAAATTAGCATAACTAAATTTAGCAGTAAAGAGAAAAAGTCAAAATCAGTGCTTGTACATAAAGGCAAACTATGTGAGTTTATCTCATATAGCAGTGTGAGTTCATAGAGTGTTGTGAAAATAGTCTTACCGCTTCACATAACTTTGTCATGTATTACCTTCTTCCTTATCACATTTCTACTTTGATTTCAAACTGTACTTAGAGGGAAGCATTAGTAAAAAGGGAAAATGTAGCTAAAGGTGCACAGAATCTCTATATAGAATATAGAATATATATATGTTTATTTTATAGAATAAAATATAGACAAAGTATGCTGTAGTCAAGGATTAAAATCTAGCTATAAAACAAAGGCAAGAGAAGACTTGTGAAATTAATATGTCAAGCATACCTCATAACAAATTACAAGATTTCAGTATAACTATTGCTACTATACATTGGAGTACAACATACAATAGCAGTATAAGATATTCAGGAAATCCAGTTACTTAAAGGAAACTATCCTTGAATCAAAACAATTCAAATGAAAGAGTGAAAAAACAGTCTTAAGTTGTGCAGGGGTCTCCACTGTTATGACCCATTTGTTTCCAGGAAGATATAACAAATGTAACTGTCATATCACCTTAGAATTTTGGGTTGTTTCACTGCATTTGAAAATTATGCTTAAAAACTTGAAATTCCATACAGCTCTACAGTGTAGACCCAAAAGGAACTCAACCAAAACTAAAGTCAGACACATATACACCAACACTTCTGCAAATTTAGCAAAAAAAGAAACAAAGTCTGGGTTTCATACTGTGATCATCACCATGAGCTTTATACCTGACAGCAGATACCTAGAAGTTCAGTTTCTGCTTGAAATGTAGGCATAGATTTTTTCTTGATTCACTTCTCCAACAGAAAGGAAAACTGAATCACTTTTTAAATTATTAAAACTTGCAAATACTTCTCAATTGTTCCCACTACTATAGTTCACCTTTCAAGTCTTTCGCCCAAATGCTGTGAATTTCTGCAAAACTACTTAGTTATCCAAAATAATTTTGGGAGAACATAATTCTTTCTCTTGCAGAAAAAAAGGAGCAACAAATTAATATTATTCCATAACTTGTATTTTACTGAATCCTGGGGAGTTTTGTAACTGGAAAACAGGAAAATTCAATCATATAAAATTATTACACAGTAATAACAAATTATTACACAGTGATAACAAATTCTTGGAAATACAGTGAGTATGGAGCAAGTATGTGTATATGTTTTTCACCTTTGCTATGTAATTAGGAGTTATAGGAACATTGAAAAATCTAGGAACCCTTAAATATGTCTAACATGAACCACACTTGGAAAAACTCCTAAAGATGCCATTCAGAATGTTCATGAGCATCTGAGAGAACTCCATTTATATTATGCTAATAAAAAAATAGAACTGAATAACAGTCATTATCTTGATGGATGATCTATAGATAAAAGAAAAGAACACCAAATATTAGTGGGAAAACTAATTGATTATGCTAATAGGTTGGCACCTCCCCAAGATTTTGTATGTAAGTCAGTAATAAATGGGTCTCCCTTCTGCCACAAATGTTATTTTATTTCATTAAAGGGAAAATTCTATTTGGTTTATTTCATTAAAGCGAAAGTGTTTTTATTTTCTGGGGTTAATCTGGCTGTCTGCTCTTCAGAAATCCTTGTAATGCCTGAGTGCAAGCAAAAGGCAAAAATTACTGCATAGAAAAGTTTCTGGGTCCCCCCCAGTACACCATCCAGCACTTACTGCCATAAGAAGTCCTGCACATACTACAGTAAATACACAGTTCAGAAGGAACCATATACAACAGAATGTACACGTTGAACACAGGAATGTCAACATCATTTCAGAATGATTTATTATCTCCCTGGTAGTTAAAATAAAAATCTATAGTTTTTGTCTGACAGTTTATTAATTACATATTTGATTAATAGGCTATGTTTATGAACAGGCTTTAATTCTGAATCCTACCATACATTTTTATAGCTTTTACTCAAGGTATTTAAAAAGTGATTAAGGAGCTTAGAAATAAAGTCTTATTCTTCAATTTAGGTGAGTTTATACTTGAAAGGGAAAACCCCACACTATACCTTGCTAAGTATCTTAATCTAAATGCCTATAATTTACTGGTTCACATAAGCCTATCCTGGTATTAGGCGATTCTTTTCCCCATCCTATTTTCTCCCCTCCTCACCCTACTGAGAAAGGGAGTGATGGAGTGGCTTGGTGTGCACCTTTATCTAGCCACAGAGTAGCTTATATTTCCTTCTCTATGTATCTGCTTGGTATCATTCACTGTCTAAGCTCATACAGCTCAAATCCTAGAATGGACAAAAAAGGCGTAACCAGAAAAACAAGCTGGTCACTGGAGAGGCTGGAAGGTGTGTGTTTATTGATAGCATACACTTTGCTACATAGACTCAAAAAATTACCAAGGTTGGAAGAGACCTTTAAGGTCACCCAGTACATCCACCTACCTGGCACTGCCACTGTAACCCCTAAACCACATCACAAGTGCCAGATCCAGATGCCTCAAGCATCTTCAGGGATAGGGACTCTACCACTTCCCAGAGGAATCTATTCCAATAGCCTGACCATCTTGACAGTGAAAAAAATATTTTCTAACTTATAATTTGTATCTCCCCTGTTACGGCAAATGGCTTATAACCATTTCCTCTTGTCCTGCCACTGCAGGTACAGCAGAACAGACTGATCCCCACCTCACTGCACCCTCCCTTCAGGACCTGTGGAGGGTGATTGGGTGGCCCCTGAGCCTCCTTTTCGGGAAACTAAACAACCCCAGCTCCCGCAGCCATTTCTCAAAGGGTATATTTTCTAGTCCTTTAATGAGCCTTGTTGCCTTTCACTGCTGTATTGGATTTCCCTGGCCTGGGTTTGGTGAGGGGGGGGAGGGGCCATAGAGGAGGTTTCTGTGAGAAGCTGCTGGAAGCTTCCACGATGTCTGGCAGAGCCAATCCCTGCTGGCTCTGAAGATGGACATTGCCCAAGGCTGGGCCAATTAAAGATAATGATAATGCCTCTGTGAAAACATATTTAAGAAGTCAAAGGTTTTGGGCAGCTTTAACTTGAATAAAAGAAGAGTGGAGCAAGAACATGTGAGAGGAATGACTCTGCAGACACCAAGATCAGTGGAGAAGGAGGGTTGTAGGTGCTCCAGGCACTGGAGCTGAGATTTCCCTGCAGCCTGTGGTGCAGACTATGTTTTACCCCTGCAGCCCATGGAGGTCCATGGGAATGGATCCACCCGGATCCCATGTAGGAGCCCTTTGCTGGCGGAGGTGGATGCCTGGAGGAGGCTGTGATCCTTTGGGAGACCCGTGGAGAGAAGGGTCCTGCCCCCAGGCTGGAGCAGCCTGTCCTTGATGGACTGCACCCCATGGAAGAGTGACCCACGCTGCAGCACTTTGAGGGGGGCTGGTGCCCATTGGAGGGATTCACGTACAGGAGGTCACAGGGAGCTGTTGCTCATGAGATAGAGCTGCATCAGAGAAGCTCATGGAGAACTGTCTCCCGTGGGAGAGACCCCAGGGTGCAGCAAGAGAATGACTCCTCTCCCTGAGCAGTAGAAGCAGCCTCGAGTGGTGAACTGACCATAACCCCCATTCCCTGTCTCCTTGCACCACCAGGGTAAGAAGTACAGCTGGAAGGTGGGATGGGTGAGGGGGAAGTGTTTTTAAGAGCTCATTTTACTTCTCATTATCCTGCTCTGATTTTATTAATAAAAAATTCACTCCATATCTCTAAGTTGAGCCTGTTTTACCCATGATGGTATTGGTGAGTGATCTGTCTCCCAGTCCTTAATTTCAACCCAGGAACCCTTTGTTAAATTTTCTCTCCTCTGTTCAGCTGTAGAAGGGAGTGAGTGAGCGGCTTTGGTGGGTACCTGGCATCTGGCTAGGGCCAACCCATGACAACTCAACATGCTTCAGCCCCTCAATGTCCTCTTTAAAGTGAAGCCAGATTTTCTAATGCAGAAAAGTGGAAGTTGGAATAGACTGCTATCCACTTACAACTCGCTGACTAGGACAGATCCCTATCACTCAGAAATAAATACAAACACAGAGTGAACTTACACACTTTAATGAATGTAGTTAAACAAATATAAATCACTCTTGAAATAAGTGGTGAATGATGTGAATTAAATCTAAATAAAACTCAGGAATTCATCTCAAATATGTCTTTTCTCTAGTTGTACAGAAATGTTTTCAAAATTTTAGTTTAGAAGTTTATTTGAAATTTGCTGAAAGCACTTTCAAAATCTCAAGTTAGCTTATAAATTAACTAGCAGGTTATATAAAACATAACATTTGCATAGATTCAGAACTCATCATGTAAATTGTTCCTATTACTGGGAAAATTAATTTTAAATTATAAATTAAATCCTAAGCAAATCAAACATGAGCAGTTATTAATTTTAAAACCCTAAATATTCAGCTCCTATCAACTGTTGTCTTATTGGAAAATAATTTATTAAGCCTTTTAACAAATTCTTTTTAGCTTTTATTCCTGGCATTTAAAATACCCTCATTTACAAGTAGAAATTCTTGATTTTTGCTCCCATTTTTCCAATTACCTATTGCAGTCAAAATCCTTTTACTTTTTCTCTTCCTTTCGGAGTTCATAGCTTGTGAAAAAATGATGGTTCAGTCACCCTGGAGACTAAATGCTGCTAATCCCTTTTTCTTATGAGTGATAAGTGAGGGGAGGTTCAATATGTCTCAGCTTTTATTAGAATTTAAAAGAATTCTTATTTTGATGGAGACTGTCACAAGGTCTCTGATTCTCTGATGAGTCTTGAGTTGAGTCTCAAGTGAGGTAGATCAAGTGATTATAAAACGAGATCAGTAGAAGAGTTTCAGAAATCAATGAGCTTTTGTGGAAGGCAATAGGTTGAGGGGAGATCGAAAAGCAAAGGTCTGAGGACTCTCAACTCTTCTGTTCATTATCTGGGTAAAGCAGGGAAGGAAAGCAGGTATTCCACACTCTCTTAAGTGTTCTATGACCTGAAAAAGTCAAGACTTCTTCATCCCTAGTCAAGCTGATGACCTGCAGGACTTCCCACTCTGCAAAATCTAGACATGCTGAATGACCTCATTCACGAATACAAGGGCATTCACAGATTGCACATCTTGATGTGCATTGCTCACCTCAGTTACAAACTCATCCTTCCACTTCCTACATCTCTTACCCAATAAAGCTGGATCATGTCACAGGGGTACTTCTCCAGCCCCATGGTGAAGAAAGGCTATCACCAGCTTTGCACATACCTTGTGCTTGATATGACAAGGCCATCTTCTTGTGCCCTGCAAAAATCCTGTCTTAATTTTTAACTACTCTCGCAGTTTCTACACTTTGTGTGACAAATTCAGCTTTCTATGAACATCTATCACAAAAGCTCAGTTCAGACAGTAGCCCAGCTGTCTGCCTCATGACCACAGCAGCTGGCTAGAAAAGCCTCCCACCTCTGTGCATGAAGCGACCAGGCTCAGCCTGCCACAGTGACAAGGTGTTATCTGCTCCAAAGCCTTGGTCAGCTTTTTTGAGGACATTTACAACATCACCTCAGTGTGCTCTGAGCTGACATCTCTCAGGACTAACTATCCTGGCTATGAAGCCAGAGCAGTTATGTCTCTGCTAGCTCTGTCATTATCTTCTAGATTTACCAGCTGAGATGCCTACTTGATGCCAATCCAGTGCTCATTGGATTGGCAGCAATTAATCAGTACATTTCCCCCAGACTTGTTCTTTCCTTGTGGGACAAGGGGATTTCTCAGAGTATTGTACACAGTCTGGCCCTGCCTCAACGAGTAACCAAATGGCCAGAATTTGCTTATGAGCCAACTCAATGGCTATCATTAGGTTTAAAAACTAAATTAATACTTGGATAGAAAACCGAGCAAATGCAGATGGGAATGAGCAACAATCCAGCAAAAACCTGCAGACATTTCTTGGAATTCTGAATTCCAAGCCTTTTTTATTAATTTGAACCCAGTGAGAGCCACATTAGGAGAGGCATTATGTCTGAAAAAAATACCTTGCTTCTGAACCTAGTTCTACTAGTAGAATATACATGCAGGACAGAATTATGCTTCAGGGACAAATTTGCAAAATCAATTCTTCTTTCAATGTTAGTTAAATTGAGAGGATTGATTTCAGATATAAAGCTTGGTAGGAGTTCATTTGCTTATTTTTCCTTCACAAAAAGTGCCATATATGGTCACCTAATTTGCAGTCATTTGAGTTACAGCATGAAGACACAAAACCATACTCATTATCTAGCACCAAAATTAAGGTAATTATAAGAAATATCCTTCAGCAGGAAGGTTAGATTCTTCAGCAACTTTCCAATTTCAGTTTGTCTTGTATGAAAATGCAGATGCAGAACTCTTAGAAATGCTTTCCCATCACCTTTACTTACTGAAGTATTCTGAAATTTTTCTATCTCCAATTTACAGAAGTTATTTACTCTCCATTATTATGAAGTGTCCTGTACATATATATTCTTATTTGGAAATAGTTTCTAGCTAGAAATATTCCTAGAAAGGATTTTGCATTTCAGTTTTAAATTATTCTTTACATTCAACACAGTAGTAATGAAAAACCTACTGTTTACTGTCAAAAGACAAATATGTCCTATTTGTTACATGGGCAGGCTAAGACATAAAAGCTGCAGGTATCTTGTTTTTCCTGATAAAGCACATACACTGGGGAATCAAATACTAAGTTTTTAAAAGAAAATTTCAAGAAAAATCAGTGGAGATCGTGACACCTTAACTAGCTTTCTGGATTTGGTCTTCTATTTTTTTCAGCCTCCTGTGTATTCAATGAGTATAAAAGCAGTTCTCAATCTTCTAAGTGTACTGTGAAAGTGTTTCAAAAGTGAAGCATCCAGATATAGATGGCATTTCAATACCATAATATGCTTTTTCCTTCATTTTTCCATATCACCATAAAGATTGTTTTAATTTAGGCCACACAGAACATGAAAAATAAAGCCAAAAAAGAAAACTAAGAGGTGCTAAAAAGATCATTCTTCCCAATCTTAAGACATTCCTCTGGTCATGAAGAATGAAGACATACTCTACACAAGGAACAGTCAAATCTAGGCATAATAAGCACAAAAACGTTTTTATAAGCAGTTGCTTAATAAATATATGTGAAGCGCAATGAGATCAGCTATTCTGCTATCTGAAAAGTCATATAACAAAAAAGTGAGAATAAGTTGGTGAAAATTTAAACACTTGAAGCCATAAATACTCTGAGACTGAATTGGTGAAGTTAGTCTTTATGTTTTTTATTGCCTATCAGCTGAATGCGGTGCATCAGAAGCCCAGAGGTTCAGTGAAACAGATATAAATAAGCTTAGAGGCTATTTAAATAACTTTTTTTCCCTCTTTCTTAATTTGGTTGTGTGACAGAGCACTAAATTGCATTGAACTCTTTTCAAGCATGTGGCATTCAACACTTCACTGAGCCATACAGCAGCTATTTCTTTAATTCCTTTAAAGCACCATTCATGACTTATGTGTTGCTGAATGAAAAACACTCCATGGGGTCAAAATAAAATTTCTACATTTACTTCACCCTGTATAAATGTGATTCTGCATGACAGTAGAAATGCTCAGTGAACATCTCACAGCAAAATGATGGCTCATTTTGAAAAGTCCATTGCCTAATGGAATAACTTCTAAAAATGGGGAACATGGTAAAAGTAAGATTTCTTTTTCACTTTCCAGCGATACATATATAAGGAATCTCAAATTACTGTTGTAGCTGCACTTGTCTACCTTATAAGAAAACTTGTGACTGCTTGTGACTACCTTATAGAAAACATTGTACAATCTAATGATCTTTTGAAGATTGAATACTCTGTCTACGTCTATATAAAGGTGCATATTGACTCATATGCACACATGACAATATGTGTAACTTTTGCTACAGTTGTGTTTTTTAGTCCATTTGAATTATACTGCAACCAGACCTAATCTGGACCTCTGCATCTCAATCTTTTCTCAGAAGACAACTCTTCAATATGAGCAGAAGGAGAGACTATCCACCTCCTTTTCCTCGAGTTGGCAATTCTCTATAGTTTTACTGGATGTAAAACTATAGAGAATTGCCATCAAATTGTGCAAATGAGCATGGTTCCATTCTACTGGAGCTACAAAGACTGAAAGAGATCAGATTAAGCGAGCTACAGTCACTCATGCAAAGTAATAATATTACTATGTTGCAGGAATGTACAAACAGTCTTTTGTTACAGCTTTAGTATGAGGGATGCCATGTTTTGGAGTCCAGAAAGTTGAATGGGCTTTTAATTATGTCCCCTGAGAGGAAATTATTTTACTAATCACTATTACGTTTCTTCTCCCTTAAGTTTCCCTGAACACTTGTTGTAAAATGTTGCAGCATACAGCTTACAAGCATAATAGTAAAAATATAACACGGTGGAAAAACTGCAATACTTGTTTTGAAGTCTGACCTTTTGAATTCTCAAATTTACCACTTCACAATAGTTATATTGAGATGTGTTTACAATTATACATCATTATGTAACCGAGCAAAAAGCATGATAGGCTAACAGCAATACCTAAGCAAGAAAACATTACTGCTCATTAATTTAAACAAAATAAATTCCAGTAAAGAACAGATAGTTCAGAAAAGGTCTTATAGCTATTTGTAATACAGAGGTCCCTGCCTCTTGTAATACAGAGGCAATACAGTGACTCACAACCATGCTGGCTGAAGTGTGTCCTAATACACAAGGACTTAAAAGGAAGGCTTGCCCAGCCATGCCTAAGGATTAGCTAGGTAGAAGCTGTTAGCAAAAGAGATTGTTAACAGCAAGTGGTCACAGCCAGTTTGATTTCATGAGGAGAAAGTGCAGTTTGTGGAACTCAATTTTCTTCTATGACAAGGTAGCCCAGCTAGACAAACAAGAGAAGCCAGTCAACGTAAACCTTTTGGATTGTAGTTAACCTTTTGAAGCCATCTCTTACAGTAGCCTTTTGGAAAAATTAGAGTGCTGCACAATCACCAGCCATATGATGTTTACCAAAGACAGCTGATGAATTCTGCATCTGTGACAGGCAACCACTGTTGTGTGTTCAGACAGTGGAACAAGACTGAAGAGCAGCCCTGTGGAAAAGGGGCCTGAGGTTTCTGGTCAATGGGGAGCTGAACATGGGTCAGCAGTGTCCTGGCAGCCAGGAAAGCCACCCATGTCCTGGGGGGCATCAGGCACAGCATCACAGCCGGGCAAGGGAGGGGATTGTCCCACTCTGCTCTGAGCTGGGGCAGCCTCACCTCCAGTGCTGTGGCCAGGTCTGGGTACCACAGTATAAGAAAGACATTTAGATTTTAGAGACCATCCAAAGGGGGGTCAACAAAGATGGTGAAGGGCGTTCAGGGGAAGAGTGAAGAGTATGAAGAGTGGCTGAGGTCACTTGGTCTGTTCAGCCTGGAGGAGACTTGACTTCATCATGGTCTTCAACATCCTCACAGGGGGAAATGGTGGGGCAGTTTTATTCTCTTCTCTGTTGTGACCAGTGCCAGCACACAAGGGAATGGCCTGAAGCTGTGCTGGGAGGTTTAGGCTGAATACCAGAAAACAGTTCTTCACCCAGAGGGTGGTCAGGCACTGGAAGCTCCCCAGGGAAGTGGTCACAGCACAAGTAAACAGAGTTCAAGAAGCATTTGGACAATGCTCTCACAAACTGTGACTCCTGTAGTTTTTTTATGCAGGGCTAAGAGTTGGACTTGATTATCCCTGTGGGTCCCTTCCAACTCAGGGTATTTTATCCTTCTATGATTTTACATTTCTATGAAGATCAGATGGACAAGTTCATCAATCCCAAATTCTTCTGTGTTAAATAGATGCTCCCATGACAATTCAGGGATCAAAACACTTTGATGACTTTCGGGTGGCAATGCATGATCCTGAAATCTCCTTCCAGACATGATACTTCCATCTCCTACCACGAACATCTCTCATTTTTGAATAATCCTGCTTTGGGTGGGATTTCCAAGCTAATGACTGTCCAGCACCTCTTTTTTTATTCCCAGCAGAAAAAGCCTCCCATCTAACAGCAACCCTTTAGTCTTTGCTGATACTACTCCAAAGAGGGAGTCTGGATTAAGACCCTCTTTTTGTTAACACGGTAGATCTTAAAACCTTCTGCAACAATCAGGGTAAGCTTTAAGTGTAACTGTGGGGTCTGCATCCAGCAACAACAGAGAGAAGTAGAGGAAAAGAAGAAAGAAAGGAAAGCAAGCAGGTCGAAACCAAACGCCAGGGTTCTGCTCATCACTGAACTTAAGGACAGGCCCAATCCTCCTCATTTCACTTGTATGAGAAAGCGAAATGGTCTCTTAGACACACTTGCATGCTCTTCCACACTCCTTATTTCCTAACACTGTCAGAGACATCTACCTTTACTCATCCTTCTTTAAATTCTTTAAATTCTTTAAATTTAAATTTGATCATTTTCCAGATTTGTAAATTAGTGTGTATGTGCACTTTGTGAGAATAATTCCTCCTTAGTACAGCCCCACTTGATGAAAAAATGAGCTGCTGAATTAGCAAGTGACAAAGATATGGTTCTTCATCTATAATAAAAATCCCGTTTTACCAACAACAGGCTTTAAGCAACCCCGTAAGAAATTATTTATGCTTGTACAATCATGTTCCTGTGTTTTATTTTCTGTCAAATTAGACTCTGAATTTATGAATATTATAATGCCTGTGTGTGACTCACTGGGATCTTGGACTTCAGCCTATGTTCTTGCAGTCCTGGAGATCAGTACCTAGATGTCCTGTGTATTGGCACCTTCTAATTTAATTTTCCCAAACTGATTTCAGTTTTCACTTTTCCTGAGTGTACAGGTGGCTTTTAGTCACAGGCAAAAGTCCTATCTACAACCCTTTACATCCTACAGATAGACAGCAACATTACAAAATCCAGCAAGACTGGATATAAAATGAGATGGTATGCCTAGCTCTCTTATTTTAGATGATTTGAAAGTTAATGGACCAGTTTGCTCTGAGGTACTGCATCATTACACTGTATCAGTGATAATATTATAGGACTATCAACAGATAAAGTAAACTACATTGTAAGTGGCAACACAGAGCTTCATTTCCTTCTAGTGGATATGTAACCACTATTGTTTGGATAGGCTTTGAATCATCAGAGAGCAGGAAGAAAGTTTTTAGGATTAGAGCAGAAAGAGGATGGACAGAGAACTACTAAAATATGATATATTTGGATGCTTCCTTGCATGATATGCTTCAGTTCAGAATTTCACAGCAACATTCTCTGTAACATTTTATGGTTTTGCCATAAGTATAATATTTGAGCTCCTGATGTCATTGACAATATTCCTCCTTAAACATACATCTTCAATAGAAGCTACTGTAATTTTGTTTTGCAGAAGGGGAGCATACTGCAGGCTTCAGGTAAGGCATCTGCAGTATTTGAATACCAGATGTTCTTATACAATGACTGTGAAGGCATTTCCTAGTCAAATTGAAGTTATGATTTTTTTTTTAAATTGCTGACATGTCATGATATCTTTTAAGTCAGATAATCCATTTCTAGTCCATCTAAGTATTTTTATACGATTAACCTAAGTATTTCAACTCATAGAGGAATTTACCTTGCAAGAATTTTAGTTTGTAATTCTAGTTCATATTTAATTTTTTTTTTTTTTCAGTCTTGAATCTCAAAAAATACATTTAGAAAATTAAATGGGATTGTCTGTGGGATCTGGTAGTGTTTATGTACCTTGTGTTACTTTTTTCTTCCACATTTTATAACAGCAATTTAAAAAATTCCACACTTTAAAACAGAAACAGAGAGGCTAATCTACTATTTTTTGTTGTTGTTCTTTTTTTTTTATTTTTTTTATTTTTTTTTGTTTCTTTTTTGGCATGTTGCTTTAATAATAAGTGCAAACAAAATATGAGTTCAAATTTTGGAAGTATTGGACTCTCAGTTTCGTGGATTTTAAGATAAATGCATTGTGTGACATTTTCTTCTTCAGCTACACTGATGTAAATGAAAGAAAAATAATCTATTGATTAGATTAATAAGAAAGTAAATTTTATGTAAACTGTGAGTTATGTGGCTGTATGTTGAGAGGACTAGGAAAATGTGGAAAAACTTCATTAACTTATGACAAAGTATTTCTGCTTATTAACATCTATATATCTCTTTGAAAATGTAAACAGAAAAAATTATAGTAACTTATAATTGCCTTGTAATGACTCTTCTCTGATCTCATTGTGGGAAATTATCTGCCATACTGGCACAGACAGGTCATGGCACTTTCAAAACAATCACCACATGGCTATAATGTAGATGCAAGATTGAAGGTCCATGTTGCATCTCAAATATTCATTGAATCAAGCATCTCAATCAATTTATGATTTTTTAATGAATGTAAATTTTTTATGCAAAACCAGCATTGGACACATTTATCCAAGGCTTGTTTTTGTTTTGT